>QGMG01000050.1:0-69505 GCA_007825325.1 Lachnellula cervina | reverse complement strand
ATTATATATATAATACATTTATATTATAAGAAGCATTATTCTAATTATATAATTAGTCGTTCGTATAATAGCTAGCGTCGTTGTAGAGGTTATAAGAATTATACTAACTATTATTTATATAAGCTTATTATATTATAGGCTACTGCGGCGCTATTAATATAAGCTAAGATTATTGCTATAATCTAGTATTTAGACCTATTATAAGAGAACAATTTTGCTATTACTAATACGACTACTAAGAGGCCTATTAAATACGTAGCTAATATATTAGATTATTCGATAAGAGCGCATTCTATTAATAGGTCTAATTTTAAGGCTAGTAGAGAGGTTAAGCGTTTTAATAACTACTATAACTGCATTTATAATAGGAACTACAAGGCGCAAAACCCTAATAAGTAGAAGTATTATATTAATAATCTTAAGGTTCTAAAAATGCCTTAGTGATCGCGATAGTAATAACTTATTTATTACAAGTTGCTAGCATAGGATAGAGCTTAAACTAGTTGTATTAATAAGCTTAATAGATATTAATAAATGCTGCTATTATTATATCCTCTAAGGGTTTAGAGATATTGCATCTAAGATTAGAATAGATATACTTCTAAGACTAATAAATAGTATAGAAATCGTTATTAAAACTATAGCCTTTATAAGTATTACAAATAGCTAAGATATAGAAAGCGACGCTCTTCTTATTCTAATAGTCCTCGATTATATAATAAGTAGCTATTAATTAATTAGTTGCTATAAAAGGGGTTAGCTTAAAACGCTTCTTAAGGTAATTAATAAAATTATACTAATTGTAAGCTTAAAAGCAACTATTACGCTAGATATTATTAAGGATATTATTCTACTAATTATAAGCGTCTCTAAGAAGGACACTATTAATGCATTTAGAAACCTTTTTCTAATTATATATAGAAGTAAGATTATTAATTCAGTTATAAAAGAAATAGATATTACTATAGTAGCTCTTATTATTCTTAATAATATAGTCCTCGAGACTAAAACTTAGTAGCTAATTCAGATAAAAATATCTAATATTATTAATACGAATCTTTTATATATTATTACTATTGCCTTAGCCTAGAAGTATATAGCTTAGAATAGCCTTAAGGCCTTTAGGCATAGCTGCTAGAGCTACTATTAGAGGTGTAGAATAAGAAGTAAATTATTAAGGAGGCTAAGAGAGAGGACATTAAGAAGATATAACTAGAGAGAGTAAAATAGGTCTAGATAATTTATTAGAAGAGGGAAAATCTCTTCTACTATTTATAATAATTCAATTTAGCTTAGTAGTACTATTTTTATTATTCTTAGTTATATTAGTAATGCGATTCTTATTAGTATTATACTAAATAGCTACGTCTAAGGGACTACTATTTATAGTGATCGAATTTTTAAGAATAGATACGTCTAGCTTTATAAAATTCTTTAACTAATACTTAAGAACTAACTTAAGGCCTCGAATATTATTAAGCTAACTAATAGAGAAGTTCTAAGGGCTAAAATGTTAAGGAGGGAGGTCCTTCTAAATATATTCTAAACTATTAAATTTTTGTACTAAATCGGTATTAATAATTAATAAAATAGAACAAACGCTACTATAGTAGAAAGAGGCTAGGCAAGTAGCTATTTCTAAGAAATTAATATTATAATCCGATATAAAAGAATATTAGTAATAGGTTAAGAAATAAAAAACAAATGCTAAAATAAGGGGTGCTAAGGCACTAATATAAATCGCTATTTATAAAAAGCGCAGCTTAAAAAAATTAAAAAAACTTAAAAGAAGAGTATAGAAAGGCTTTAAAGCCTATAATATATATAGTAGAAGTGTAGTAGAGGTTATAGAATAGGTTTTAGTAGTCAAATCCTAAGAATAGATAGGTAGGTAGCAATTTTGTAGTAGTGTTTTAGTAGTAGTTTTATTATATTTTATATAATTCGCTTGATTTTATTAATATTGCTATAACTATAACTAATAGTTCTAAACCTCCTAGTTCTTTGTAACCTCTTATTATATTAAGGAACTAGAATACTAAGAGCATAGCTACTAATCTATTAGGATGACTGCATATTGGGGTAGTAAAAGGGATGCATTCTATGGATGCCCTCAATGGGGCCCTAATATGTGGCTAACTAGCGTGGCGCTAAGGGAAGGGAGCGCCAGGCATCACGTGTAGCGCAATACACGTGACAGTCCGGATCTGCAATGTTTCAATTATAATGTGACGGACTGGGGGAACCCGTTTGGAGGTATTGGGATCTAGGGATGTGATGAAGGAACACTCTTATAGGCTTTGAGTTTCTGTAAACAAGATAGAGTCTATTCTTTTGGGTGGTCTAGAACACTAATTGACTTCATGAATTCTTCAGGCTGGTTCTTTATTGTTATCCTCAATATATCCTCCTTGCACAAATGGAATTCGAGTCCAAGCGGTGGATAGATAAAGCGGTACTTATTATGATTGACTTTAATGTCCCACGTCGAGTGGGACATTGACCTTATAAGTTGATACCGCTCGGTTGCAGCTTAGGGCACCAGGGGTTTAGCGAGTAACCCCTATATTTTCAGGCATGCAACCCCGCAATTTCAGTTGGTCTGAGCGGCATCGAAATCCCCTCCCCCCAGGGGTCGCCTCTACTAACTGATTCTTGGTTCTCTCCGAGCCGCTAGTCGTATCCGTCGACGAATTTTCAAGTGTGGTACTGTACGTTTACAGGAAAGCTAATCAGAATTCCTGCGATCTTTGACGGAAATGATCCACTTGAGAGGAAATCATTCGTTCTCTCAGCAGCCCGTGCCGCCCAGGCGCATTTCCAACCAACGCCGCAGGGCTATGCACGCCATGATCCATAACACACGCTAAACAACATCCCCTCCCCCATCCCCTCATCCCACCTCCCAACTTTCTTCTTTCCAGACTTAGCAAGCTCATCTTTGTATATATGCGGTTTCCGAAGAATCACGATTCCTACTCGCCCTTCGCTAGGAGAAAGTATAGGTGTGTGTCTGTCAAAGTTTGGTGTCTCAGATCATCCGCTTCATCTCGAGTGAGAACAACGAGGTTGTCGGAATTTCAAGAGTAGATCCCACTGATGGAACGCCTGCCTATCTTACACAAGTCAACTTTATTGCCGCACCAAGGCCTACTGTATTGATTCTTTGAACTGTGGCATCCGGAACATCTAGCATATCTACTCAAAAAATCTCGAGCTCCCAGGTTTGCCGGAACGGCGTCGAAGATATCTTCAACCAACATATTTAGAATTCCTAAATACTCATTCGTTGTCTCCCATATCTTCGCCATGAGATTCTCGGTGGTCTTGGCGATCTTCGTCGCAGGTCTAGGTACGACTATTGCCGACCCTCTTGTGACCACGGCCCAATGTGACAGTATCTCCAAGTACTCCGTCGAGGTAAGTAAGACGAAACATCCCCCATGATCTGAACTAACCGTAAACATAGTGGTTCGAGCAAAACACAAAACCAGAGTGGCGGTTTACGCCCCTCGATTCCAACGCACTGTTCTACTCGCAAGGTCTTTCCGCCAAAGCGAAGCAATTCGCGAGACAAGCAGCGAAAGTCACAATCTGGGTAAGTCGTGTCCAACTCCCTGTACCTTCACTTGATTGTAGCTGCCATCTTATCTCTCTGGACGCAAACTAATTCAAACGCTCCTAAACAGGATATCTGGCCATGTGAGAATTACCAGAACCATCAAACGAGGAATAACCCATTATGGTGCATCATGTCGGATCCGAAGCAAGAAAAAGCTTACTTTGAAAACATGTCGGCGGCTTTTGCTAGGAAGGCGGCGAAAGTTGCTACTGTCATGCATAATGATATCAATAATCCACCCATATTGGGGATCTGGAAGAGGGTGGAATTCGAGGTGCTTAGAAGATCGGGTTTGGTTGATCAAGTGAGCTTTTTCGCCATATCCTGCCTTGCAAGTAGAATGTTTACTAATATTTTAACTTATAGATTATTGCTATCGATGCGAGAGATGTCGGGAATCAGAGGGTTGAATGGCCCTTTGACGTGATACTTGATTCCGCGCAGAAGATTCTGTATGGCAGGGATGAAGACTTGGAGAAGAGGTGGGGCGAAGAGGTCTGTCCTTTGATAAAGGTTAATTCCAATCATATATTATCATGATGCGACGACTTTTAAAATACAGACGAACGTTATGATCATTTACGTCTCTCGATTATTACTGGTGTCCGGCTGTTTTGCTTGGACGGCATCACTTGATTACCAGAGGTCACAAACAGGGAAGATGTGGGGATATTTCAATTTCCACTGAGGATCACCTGAATACCCGAGAAGAAATACAAACATACCAGTCTATGTACATGTACAAGCTTCAAAAAAAAGGACCGACCAGACTGAACAACCAATGTCCGGCTTTTAGACAAGGCTAGCCAAATAACCGAAGCCGGAAAAGGGGGGGAATGTCCGCGGTAGTACGAAACCTTCACAACCTTGCTGTGTTGCCGCGGAAGTGATAACTGGCAGATCAATACAAGGGTTGGGATCTCATACCTGAAAGTAGTTCCCGAAGGTAGATAATCCCCAGTAACCAATATGTTGGCTTCCACCGGCTTCTCGCTGATCAACAGCCCCTCCGTCGCCCCGAAGACTGGAATTCATCTAGAAGGATTCTTGCATTTGACGCTACATCAAGGACCCCGACCTGCATGTACTGTAGTTTCCCTTGACCTGGGAAACCAATGGCAGGGTCACCAAGCGGTTGGCACCAAAGAATTTAGATTTGAATGGTTACACTGCATCCGGGCTGTTTCCTGGACTTAAGACTGGCCAGATCCTGCACAGTCCCGCGCGCTCCACAGTTTTGTAAGGGACAACGACATCACACGGCATCTAGAATGTCCCAAGATCAGGACAAGATCCTGCACAAGTATGTTGTACGGCCGCAAACGGGAAACGGCATCACACAGCGTAGCCGAAACCCAAGGTCCTGGTACAGACACTTGATGACTAGGTCAGCTGGGATATGTCTCGATTATACCCGTTTCTCGAAAACAATCAAGAGTTGCAAGCTTGTGAATAGACGTCTGATGAGTGGATACGAATGGCTGTACAAGTTATACTCAACCCGTCTGTCATCTACCATAGTCCAGTCAAACTTTTAATTTCAAGCCATTGTACTCACAATTCAAGTGGCCTAGCATGAAGCTCTGTCAAACGCAATCGTCAAACTTCATACTAGGGCAAATAAATCAGATGTTCTCCGATGTCTCGGGAAGCCGTGGGAACTGGATCTCAAGCAAGCCTCTTCCTTCCGTTCTCCTAAATTTCAAATGGGTGGGAGCACAGAGCCTCGAATCTATATATATACTCCCCTCTCTCCAAACCCTTTTACTTCAGCACACCTCCCATCTCCTCAACAAACACTCGTTTGCTATACAACTCATCCACAATGTTTCTCTACACTAGCCTCATCCTAGCAATCCTTCCCTTCTCCCTCGCTATCCCCTTCTCAGTACGTCCCTCCACATCCCCTTCATAATATTCACTAACCACCCCTTTCAGCCCACTACCCCAGAAACCGTCCCCACCCCCACCGAAGACACCGCCGCTGGTGGGAATATGGGATATGGAGGCGGCATCACTCACTACCCCGAGCCCAAAACACAACGCGCAGAAGAAGACAGCTCAGACACACCTGCTCGCCATATACAGGGAGATCACCCACACGGCTGGCACTTCTCCGAAGGCCCGCCTATTCGGCGCGCCGAGGGGGACTGCGAAGACGAGAGTTCAGATTCCGGAGACGGAGGTAGTGCTTCGAGTGATGTTGGTGCAGCAACCAGTGTAGGGGATCCGTTGGCTGGCGTTCCGGTTGTAGGAGGATTGGTAGGAAGCGTTCCGGTTGTAGGAGGACTGGTGGGAAGCGTGCTTGGTGGGTTGAAGAAACGACAGGGACCTTTGGAAAGGCTGGTTGGCGATACTGGGGTCGCGGCTCCAGCGGGGAGTGTGCTGGATTCTGTGCCGTTTCTGGGGGCTTTGCTGGGGCGGGCGATGGGTGTGTTGGAGAGTGGGATTAGTTCGCCTGAGGTGGATGGCGGACGTGGGATGCCGGATAGGGTAGGGTGATGGGTGAGGCAAAGGGTGGTAGATGGTGTTGGCGTTTGGCGATGTTGGTTTGAATCTGTCATTTCTTGGGGCGGGTAATTGGGAGGACAAGGCCGGGATAATTTGCTTCTGGAATAAAGATGTGACTTTGCGGTGTTACCTGTGCTTTGGGGTTGGTGTTACTGTTGCAATAGATCTACTTCCTCGGTAATCCGGGGTACATCTTTGTGAGACAGTGCTATCTTCCCCTATTAGTTCGGACCTCGATGGGCTGCCCACGTTATAGTTTGAGTCACATCGTAATCTACCTAGTGTTTTACATGTCTCGGGAGCTTGACCTGACTTGCATATACATAGCTCAATGTCATTCAGCGATCAACTTCTCTAGATAAGTCTCAGACTCTCAATCTTTCAATAAGTCAATTTCAAGAAACTTCTTTCTAGTGCGCGAAGAACAATACATTTGTTATAAACTAAATCAAGATGTCATTGGAAATTCCTCAAAGCCAGTTCATCAAGATTCAGGCTACTCAACATGCGCAAGACCTATTCCAGCGGATCCCGACCACCCCTGTTTTCCATCTCACTTAGATATTTCTCCTCGTCCTCCAAGTCATCTTCCCCGGGGTGTGTAATCGGCAAGAAGGGGATACCTAGGTCTTCGAATTTCTTTAGCCTAGCAGCTGTGTTTGGTCGGCTTTTGTTTATGCTGAAGACCTTGATTCGATGGCACGATGAAGTGACGTGGAGATCCCAGTTCCTGTTCTGTCAGTCTAGTGCGCAAAGGGGCGGGTAAGCTTACCAAGTAGATCTGACAAAGGTAGGCTGAGTATTCAGCGAATTATCCCAACACCTCACTACCAATTCCAACCAGCCCTCTGCATCAACTGGTAGATCAATCTCCCACAATCTCCAAGCATGGTAATACTTCTCCGTCAATTTCTGATACGGCACCTCATACCAGATGCTTCCTCCATCACCACTGACTTCAACTCTGACTGGCCAATGTCCTCCTCCCGAATACGCCCATCCTCTCAACTTAATCGTACCCTCATGGATGATCTGGTCCATATCCAGGGGACTCATAATAGCAGAACTAACCGGCATGTCCTGAATGCTAAACCCCGAAGAATACGTCGCATTATGCTTCCCAACTTGCGAATTATAATAAAGATACTCTTTCTGCTGCACCGGCCCCATAGACGGACCAGAAATAACATTAATCCTCGTCAACCACTTGCAAGACCGCGCGCCAATATAGCCGAAAACCACAGCGCGCAAAGGGAAGCCGTGTATCTTGGGCAGAGGTTCGCCGTTCATTTCCCATGCTAGTAGCACTTCGTTGATCTTGACTTTTCGCCAGGGTACGGAGACGGCGTAGTTGTAGACTTCGCCTTTTTTGAAATAGGTGTCTGCGCCGAGAAACTCGAGGTGCGGGGCTGCGGATGGATCTTTGAGACCACCGCAGTATTTTATTACTTTTTTGAGGGAGACACCTGTCCATTTTGCGGTTCCGATAGCGCCTTCTGCCCACTGCGGAAGGTTAATAGAATTTAATTTATGAGAGAAGTGTACTTACAGGTGCATTTATCAGCTCGTCTCCGTCGCCGGGATACTCGCGGATTTGCTCAATTCTTCTAGTTCCCGAACACTGAATTGTTACGGTGGTGCTTTGTCTCGGGAAAAGACTCTCGTTCTTTAACTCGTTCATGGTGATTCGTTTTGGTGTATTGACGAGGCCTGCGACGTCGAAAAAATACGCATCTTCGTCGATTTCTGGAATACCGCCGTGATTTCGGACGAAGTGGTCTTCATTTCTCGTGATGGCAGTCTCAACTAGACGTCCCTTTGCAAGAGTTAGATTAGTTGGTTGCAGCAAAAACATGAAAGTGTGAATCTACTCTGGGAGGTTCTCCATTGTAGGGGAACTGTAGAACGTGGATCATATCAGGACTTTTCTCCTTTTCCACGAACAACCAGCTCTCAGCTGGCATATCCTTGGTTGCTTTGCCTAATGCATAGTGATATTGCTTCCATCTGACGCCTTCGAGGATTGGATTCGTTTTCGGGAGCGGTACGAGTTGAAATTCTGGCGGCTGATATCTGGTCATTAGCAAACAGTTCAGATTCAGAACCTGGTAGTTCTGTGAAAATGAGAGTTGTCTTACGCCGGGAAAGTCGAATTTTTTCATAAATGCTTGAACTTTTTTCTTCCTCTCCGGATACTGCTCCCATTCCACATATCCATGCCAGCCAGGCAATTCCTCTTTTAAGCCTAGAGCTTCTGGTTCAGGAATCTCTTCTTTGGACCTGATGACCAGATCTGGATGAAGAATTGAGGTGTTTTTGTTTGGGGATTTCAGGACCCCATTTGTCTTGATCTCGTTTCTGGGGAGAGTAGTTGATTCATCCTCGATCTTGAGAGAGCCATCATTTGAGCCGAATGTCATAATGATTCCTTTCTTTTTCTTCAGTCCTTTTTGGAATGAGTTGCCTGAATAATTTGTCGTAAGAAAGGGAAATGTCAGGGAAGGAGGGACAAAGAAGAGTCGGGGGAAGGCTGGCTGTAGTTCTTATCTCCTAGCTTGAATAACATAACAGGAGGCCTAGGCCAGTCGCATTACATGCAATATCATCGGTTGTGAGAGAAATCATGCTTGAAGTCCACTAATATTTCCTGTTGAAATACCCACGACGTCAGTGTGAAGATGTCCGGCTTTACATCCGTGGTTCCGTGGCGGAGGGGTCATTGATTACTCATTCTAGATCTCTCCGTATATTACAGTATACGAATACTTAGCGTCTTGCTTGACTGTGATAGGAATCCATATACCGGTATTAAACTTTTGATCCCTGAATTGCGGATACAAGGATGAAATACTCGGAGATAGAACAGACCTGGTAAAGAGACTTGGCATCAGAACCTGAACCCCTCAGATCAAAGCCCTGCAGAAATGCAATAACAACTGTACATTATCATGCCCAGATACGAAAACGAAGGTTCTAATGACTTTCCACCAGTTTCTAGGTTTTTGATGTCGTCAGAACCTGCGGTAGTTGGAATGCTTATAGCAAATCAAAGCATATATATATTAGGTACTTCGTAGGAGATAAGAAAAAGACATGGAGGAGGCTAAAAGGTAAGTTTACATGGTTGGATGCTTACACATCGATTTGATGTGAAAGGTGTTTGCGGGTTGAGTACCGGTATGGTGAAGATGCTCGGCACATCACACGACGTGCTGGTTGGTGGTGGACGGACGTCTGACGTCCACCACGTCCTTCCCCACCAAACAACCTCACCTCATCCCACTGCATTCCATCCTAGCCCAGATCCAGCCCAGCCCAGCTCACAAACTCGTTTCAACACACATCAATTGCATAGCCCTGTAACCATCCAAAATAATGCTCCTCCTCGGCCTCACAGGCTCCATCGCAACCGGCAAATCAACCGTTTCCTCCATCCTCTCTTCACCACCCTACTCCCTCCCTATAATCGACGCCGACCTTCTAGCACGCAAAGTCGTCGAGCCTGGCACCTCTGGCTACAATGCTATCCTCAAGCACTTCCTCCATGATACCCCCGATCTACTTCTCCCTGCCTCCGAATACGATGTCTCTAAATATCCTCAAGCGCGCCGTTAAATAGACCTGTGCTTGGTCGGAGAGTATTTGGGGATAGTGAGGAGAGGAGGAAGGATCGTGGGGTGCTGAATGGGATTGTGCATCCTGCGGTGAGGAGAGAGATGTATAAGGGGTTATTACTGGCTTATCTGAGGGGTAATTGGGCCGTGGTGCTCGATGTGCCGTTGTTGTTTGAGAGCGGGCTGGACTCGCTATGTGGTATAGTCATGGTTGTTGCTGTGAGCGATCCGAAGATACAGATGCGGAGATTAATGGACAGGGACTCGCATTTGACTGAGGAGGATGCGCAGAACAGAGTGAGGAGTCAGGGGGATGTGAGGGAGAAGGCGAAGAGGGCTGAATTTATGGCGCAGGAGGGTGGGAGAGGGGTGGTGGTTTGGAATGATGGGGAGAAGGAGGAATTGAAGAAAGAGCTGGAAAAGGTTCTAGGGGAAGTCAAGGGCAGAAGTCCTAGGTGGTGGGCATGGCTACTCTGGTTATGCCCGCCATTTGCAGGGCTGCTAGCCGTCTGGAGCTACTGGAGGTCTACAGTGATTAGTAGGAGGTGGAAGCAGAAGGAGTTAAGGGAAAGGGCTAAGCTTTGAATACATAATCAAAGCTTATAAGGTAGTTGATTCTTTATTTTGTTTGTGAATACTTAAAAGGCGTTGCCAGTGCGGCGTCGATACTGAAATCGATTCCGATTCTTAGTCAAGAACTCGTCAAGTCCCATAGGATATTGAGTACGACCATATATATGCTACATCAGGTTCATTTTCTGAACATCAATCTTGAGTCAATCACTGCCAATTCAAAGTTTTACCTCTACAGCTACAGATTACGGTAGCGAAAGGGCTCGGTGCAGCCATGGAGGAAGCCTCAAACCCATTGAATAAATATTACTCTCATATTCACATTTTTACACTCAATGTTTCACTAGGAATATATCAACGTCACAACGGCCACTTCTCCAACCAGATAATATGTTCCAAAGTTGAATTCTGAATAATGCTATGCGTGAGGGCGATGGCGCCAACCGCTTGATGGTGTTGGCCGAATTCGGAAGGCGGAGTTGAGAGTCATTGCTCCCTCTTCCTCCTCACTTCACCGCGACGAACTTTCACGACCGCCGCAATACTCCCAGACTTCTCTACGGAATCTCACCAAAAGAGAGTAAAGATTGACTCTCTGTCTTCCCAAATCTTCTACCTTCACTAGTCGACCTTCACCGACACCACGCCGACCAGAAGAGTCGAGCGTGCGACTTTGCGCGGAATTCTCAGCCGGCCCTCTCCAGACGTGTCTCAACAACTTCATATTCTTTATCTGCATTCGTTATATTCCAAGGCGCCGCACATCATCCAATTTTCATCGCTCTGATCTAAGAGCCTGGACGTCGCGCTGGTCGTGGCGATTTGTCTGCCCAATTCATGTACAACTGTAAGGCCAAAGCTCGATACTCCTTGGATTGAAAGAGTTTCTAATATGCTGGCTGTATCAGAGTGCTTCGGCAGTCACCGAATAAGTGACTATTTCAAGATTCAGTGGTCGCTGGGACATCTACCGACTCTTCTGATACTATCTTGTCGTCTCTGCTGGACACGCTCTTTCTATCCTCACACTTCGTTCTCACTCTCATATACCCACCCAGACTGGACGGTTTCCAATACTCTTCTATACTTACTCTAAAACGTACTTTTTTTATCAATTCGAGCAACATTTTATTCCATATCAATATATTTCCACAACGGGTCGGCAAATGGGGGTCATCGGAATCAAATACCCTGACTCGTTGATGGAATGGATCGTGGGGGGTCCAATTCCCAAAATCAAGCCAAAGGCAGAGGAAAAGCCATTAGAGACACCACCATCTCCAGCGACAGAACCACCTCCAGAGACAAAATCAACCCCAGAGCCGGAGCATCCCCGTCAGAGCAGACATGGGTCGAGGTCAAGATCTCCTCACAAGCTATCTGTCTCTGTTGAGGTATCTAGTGATTACGAATCCTCTGACTGTTCGTCGATTTCAGATGCAGGTGACTCTTCCACAACAGAGGAATCAACACCAAAAAAGGCAACCAAGAAGGTCCGGTTTGCGGAAGGAACCATGGAAGAGAAATCTAGCTCTAAGAAAAGTGGTAAGAATACCCAGAAAGCTGTCGAGAACGGTGGAAACCAGGGTGGGAAGCCGCCATGCAAATCTTGTCAAGCAAAAGGAGGTAATGGTATGGCTCAGAATCACGCACAGAATGTGGATCACTCACAGTTCAATCGGGGCCATAACCAAGCAGGACACAATTATCCTTCACATTTTAACTTTCAACAAGTCCAAAAAGCCCCCCAGCAGTATCAACAAATCGCAGTGCCAAATCGATCCAATTTTCAGCAAAATTGGGTTGGTGGTCAGTCACATTATCAGACAAACAGTGGAGGGCAGCAGAATCCGCAAAACATTCACCAGAAGAATCAGCAACCGAATCAGCAACCGAATCAAAACAGCCAGAGAAATCCAAATTCACCACATCGCTGTCAGACTCATCAAAAGCAACACGCCAATATTAACAATCAATCATACTCTTCGCAACCTCATCATAGCAAAATGAGCGCCCAGAGGCAGAATCAGAGCCCTCGTGTGGCGGTTATACCAAACTCTCGAATCGTCCAGCAACGTAGGGCAGAGGTTGTCCAGCGGGAAGATGTCATTGAAACACACACTGACCCTCGCCCAAACGCCTTTTACTGCGCGAGGAGTGGCATACTTCGTGTGTACCATGGCGATGTCTTCGGCAACCCATACGCAAGCCTGATCCCTCCTCCTAAGATGCCGATTGGCACTTATCCTCCTCCTCCTCTTCCTCCTCTGAGTGGCTTTGGCACAGTTCATACGCGTCCAACTGCTGGACCACCTTCTATGCATATTCAACCATTCGCTCAAGTCTGCAGTGCCTCGGGAGTGAATTATCAGCAGAAGAACTCGCCTCGAGTCAATAACCCAAAGCCAAATACTCCCATTATGCCAGGAAGCTGGGTCAACGATAACAATGCACAAAACCAAAACTCAAATGGCATTTCTGGCAATAACGGAGGAGGAAATAAGCCATCGCCCAACCAGGGCTGGAATAAAACTCCATCGCCGACTAATCAGGCCTCGGGCAATGCATGGGATGCAAACCAGTCTGCTCAACCCCAAAATTCAACTGGCTTCGACGGTAATGGATGGGGTGGTGCGAATCCTTCGCAGAACCAAGACTCAAACTCAGGTGGAAATGCTGGAAACAACTGGGATCAAGCGCAGTCTTCTGGCTCGCAAGGCGGAGGAAACAACAACTCGGCACCACAGAATGCCCCGCCAGCTTGGGACTCAGGTGGTGGCAGCAAGAAGGCCTCGCCACAGGCTGCTCAGGCTGCTCAGACATGGGACTCGGGCGGTGGTCAGTCGAGTGGTGGTGGAGTAACTGGAGGGGATTGGGGACAACAGTCTACTGGCGGAGGAGACAACTCGGCGGCATGGGGCAATACAAATGGAGGTGCTCAAGCAGCAAATGGAGGGGGTGATTGGGGACAACAGTCTACCGGTGGAGGAGATAATTCGGGGACATGGGGCAATACAAATGGAGGGGGCGAATGGGGCCAACAATCTACAGGCGGAGGAGATAACTCAGGAGCATGGGGCGATACAAATGGAGGTGCTCAAGGCAGCAACTCGGGGGGTGCGAGCAATGCAAATGGTAATGGGCAAAACTCCAACTCGTGGGACTCGAGCAATGCAAATAGTGGTGGCCAGAATTCCAACGCATGGGATACAGGCAATTCAGGAAACGCCGCGCAAAAATCTAGTCCTGGCAACTCTTGGGGACAGCCTACAAACAATGCGTCCTGGCCAAACCAGTCAGTGGCTCAAAGCACTCAGAACAACGGAAATGGTGGTTCGGGGGGTGGAGGAAATGGAAATAACAGCTCTGGAAATACGAATTTCGGTGGCGGGAACTTTGGAGTTGAGACCAAAGCCCCTAAAGATGGTTGGTAAAGCTTTGGCAGGAACGTCTTTCAGATCTCGGGGATGATACTCAAGCTCTTTTACGTTGATCTTGGCGCACGGGATGTCTTTATGGAAGTTACGCAGGGAACGAGGTCTTGCTGTTCGGTTTCTGGAACTTCTTGCGGCGCTTTACACGAAAATTGCTATATCATATTTAGAGATGATGGCTCGATGCTGGGGAGACGGCGGTAAGAGAGCATTGCATTATAGCTTTTAGAGGGTAGCTCTGTCTGGATTTGAGATTTGTCTCTTGGGAGAGAAGTCTCTTGCTCGGTTCTGCTTACCGTAGACTTATCAACAATAAAACTGCATTATTTAGCGTATATTATGAGGTTTGAAAGTGACTGGTCGTAATCTGCTTGTGCCCCTACCTCTTTGTAATATACGAAACCCTATTGATTTTGCATGGTTGAGAAACTGACGAATGTATGTAATTGTGTCTTCTGGTGCTGTTGTTGGAGTTGGGGTTAGCAGAAACCCCCGGAAATGATTCCTATGGAGAGGAGGGTGCTTGAGAGTGCTAGCCAATGTCATTACATATGACAAAAAGGCTCACGTTCTGGTAGCAACAGATCCTTTGATATTGTTGCAATGTATGTTGAGGGATTTTGATACCCATTCCTTTCGAATGTGCAATAGAAAGCCTTTCACACATTACTCCCATGCATCCGAGGCTTTCCATGTAAAGCCACCCCGAGACCAGAACGCCAGACCATGCGCTTCCTGTATAGACCCTAGCTCATGAGATACCATTCTCGCCCTTAATGCTATCCTCCTTCATCTCCTCGTCCCCACCAGCCAGAACCCTCGTCTTAGGCACATACCCATCCTCGTTTGGGCCCCCGCCAGGGGTAACAGCCACAACCTCTCCCTTCTCATCAATAAACTCAAAGTTATACCTCGAGAGCAAATGCGGGATCGCCGAGAGCTGGGGACCGTATCTCGCCGTATTATCGTAGAGCTCGAAGAGAGGAACAGCAAGTAACTTCATGTTCTTAGGAACACTCAGGACCTCTAGACCACCAAAATTAGCATTTTTTCCAGATTGAAGTGTGATTGGGATGGAAGAGACTTACTCTGCCTAGGAAGCTGGATAAAATACAACTTCTTGCACTCCTTGGGCCTCGTAACATGCGCCGGGATAAACGGGTACATGAACGTCTCGAAATTCGGCCTCCACCACTGCGCCAGCGTATCGCCAATCTCCCACTCCTCATTAACGCCCTCGCCGCTAAACTGCGTGCCCACGGGAGCCAGGCGCTCGTTCAGGCGTTCTTTGAAGCCCGAGACCTCCTCGTCTTCGGGCTTGAGGTAGTCGCCGGGGAGTTTGAAGAAGGCGTTGGCGATTTGCAGCATCAGGATGTGGGGGTGGTTGTGTTCGTGGCAGACGAGGATGCCTTCGCAGGTCCGGCGCATGCCATGCTCGGTGTAGTGTTCTTCGAGGCGCTTGAGGCGCGCGAGGACCGAGGGGTCTTCTTCTGGTTGCGTTTCTTTGGTGCCGAAGGTGTAGTTGGAGAGGGGGTAGAGGTGGATTGTCTTCGGTTGGTTGCCGTTGAAGGAATTGGGGAGGAAGGGAGGGTATGAGGTTTGCAGCGCGGTCGTCGTTATGGTCGACATGGCGGGCAATTGGAGAGGGGGTGGTAGGTGGAGGTATGGGGGAGATGAGGATGAGGCTGAAGATGTCGCGAAGAGCTTCAATTTACAGGCGGTGAAAGTATTAGGCGCGATGTCACGCGATTCAGGGGTACCTTTCTATTTTAGGATAACAGTTTAAAAGAAGTCCGCTCTCAATTGAAATACTATACTAGCAGTCTTCAGATTGTATCTGCTTAATTAAGAAATACAGATCAAGCTACTGATTACCGTCTACTACAACTTCCAATAGACAGTCACCTCCAAATTATTTCAGAATAGGCCATGTTAATAAAGAAGCTATAAATACAGCTCCATGGTATTCCCTCTCTCAGTCTGGATTCTTGTAAAGTAGAACATTGAATTGAATCGAAGGAGTCTTATCATGGAGAAGCCACCAGGGCTTCGAAGACCTCAAAGCAGCGGGGTAGTCTCAGCCCCGGAGCTTGCATAGGGCTGTGGGGGGTATGCTGTATGGTTATCACGTTTGCACTCTTGACCACTGAATTTTGCTAGGAACTTCTTCAATTTCGTATATACAGTACTGTGCCTCCGACTTGATAACTACATTCTTATCGTTGCCCAAGCGCTTCATCGGTGATTCGTTGGGATTCAGGCACCTCAGCTGGATTGCCTTGAGCCTCTAATGGGTATGCGGTTTCGGGGAGAGACTGAAGGTGCGCTCTGTGATGCTCGTTGGCCTGTAGCTAAATCAGCATTTTCTCTCATGAGTGAGCAATAAGAAGAGGGGGAAGAGGTGTGAAGGACCCTCCCAAGCCCACCAACGTAAAAATCACTTACAAAGGGTAATCCGCAATAAGTGCACATGCAAATTTGGGGCTTATCGGTATTGATGAAAATCCTTGGGTGGCCCAATGGTCCACCACCTCCATCGCATGCTACAACTCTCTCGTGTGTCCATCTGACCGGTTGCTTGTGAATCAACTCAATAGCTGCTTGAGGAGCTGGCTAATCAAAAAGGTCAGCATGTGTCATAATTCTAGCTATTCAAAGATAAAGGGTATCATACCTGAACCTCCATGATAGTCTGTTCAAATCTTGGTCCCGTCATAGCTTTCCCTCTTGGGTTCTGATTCCTTGACCAAACAGTGGCCCTGTTCGGCGCCTGCATGATTCTCCGGTGCTCTGCATCCTCTACACTTTCTTGCAAAGCTTCGCTCTTGTGCGGCGACTCAATTGGAAGCTCGTTGGTCTTGGAAACATTAGGAACCTCTTTCGGCTTGTTTGGGTCGTTGACCTCCTGCTTATCGTTCGCGGAAAAGGCGTAGCTTCGTCGTGCAGACACCTGGACCCTCCTGGAGAGTTGCCATACGGCTCTCGATCGTATGGTTGGCAGCATTGTGTCGGCGTTACTTTCAATTGCTTGCTTGAGGTCAAGCAGGAGCTGTCGTTGTTGCGCTTTCCACTAAATACTTATGACTAAGCAATTTACGATCTCGGCGCTTCTATAAATATGGTTTACGCCTAAATATTTTATCCCGCCATCAATTTTTGGGCACCTACCATATGACAGCCAGAGCTCTTTTGCTCTTGTAACGGCCAACTAACCCGCCAGATACCGAGTATTACATTTCTACAGTATTTCAGACTTGAAGAATATCAATATGTCGGCCACAAGCACTCCTGGCAGTGCGCCCAAATCCATGTCTTCAAGGCTTCTCACCATGAAATTCATGCAAAGAGCAGCAGCTTCTCCACCTTCCTCCGAACCTTCAACTCCAGACGAACCTCCTAGCAAGCGCCGAAAAAAGGGAACCGACTCATCTCCTTCGAAGTTCAACGTAGACGCTCTGGCGGATCAACGAGCTATACAGCAAGCATTAGCAGACGAGGAAGCAAAACGGCAAGCAGCGCTCGAGCGCCAGGCTGCGGAAGCCGGAGACACGCGATGGGTGTTGAGCTTTGAGGATCAAAAGCAGACAACTGCGTCTTCAGCATTGGCTTTACGTGTGGTGCAAACAGGATATGCAAATCTAGACAGCATACCGTCACTGCAAGCTCGATCTACGGAGGAGGAGGAAGATAAGCCTATTGTTGTGGGACGGCGGAGCTATGGGAAGTTTAACAAGGTTTTGGAGGTGAGATCCCTTTATGTTACGGATATCTAATCTTGTGCGATACTAAGTTTTGTAGAAGCAGCAGGATCCGGAAGCAGAGGATTCTTCGGACTCTAGTTCTGATGAGGAAGACAACGAGCCCAGCAGTAGCGGCGAACCCGATGATGACGATCCCTCAAAAGGCTATTACAACGACTCCCGGGAGACTGAGGCTGTTGAACGACTCAAAAAGCAACGGAAAGCGCAGAAACAGAAAGAGAAGGCCGCTTTACTGAAGCAAGGGAAGGATAGAAAGAAAAAAGAGGTTAATTTGAATGGATTAACTTCTTTATCTGGAAAGGGCACCCCACAAAAAGGACCCTGCCACCATTGTGGAGGACCACATTTCAAACGAGAATGTCCCGAACTATCTAGCACAGACGGATCACGTTTTCAAGGCAAGAGAGGTTTTCAAGGAGGGGATGAAGGACCACCTCGGAAAACTATGAGGGCGCGGTGATAAAGATACGGAACCTTTCACAACAGTTGGAAGGATCAATACGTTCATGGCCCGGTCTATGCAATAGTGCAATTCCTTCGGGGCCATTCGAAAAGTCTGAGGCGGAGAAGACACTATTGACAAGTTTGGAGTCACAAAAGTGGAAGTTTGATACCCCAAATTGAAAGCACCCAATCCTATGTTAGTGGACTTGGTAATAATTATACATGTTTTATGAGATTTCAAGGTTGCCTATAAAATTACTTTTCCCTAATAACTTGCGAAGGAGAGTACAGAGCTGTTCTCCCATCACTTGGAAAGAGAACCTTTAATTTACTGTTTTTGACTAAGCGAATATATCCTCACGTTTCGGGGGTAGGGCTGGACACTGACACCGATGGGATCAAATACGCATATCATCGGAGGAGTCTCCGGAGACGATATCTTCCTTCATCGAGGTGGTTGGACGCCTTCAAACGCTACTGTTGCGCAATCCGGAGTATAATCTCCTACAATACGGTTGCATTTGGCACATTATATAGCCAACACGTGCCAGGCATTTCACTTTTATAATCCGCATAACTTTCTAGGGATCGATTTAAAACTACTTAAGTTCTATATTTTTGTTTAGATTACTTTTATATTTCTAAGTAAGATAGTATTCTCTCTAGTTTAGGTATTCTTTAGACTTCTTGGCCGCCGCCATGGGTCACTCCGAAATAGTGAGAGCGCTTCTCAATGCTGCAGCTGTTAACAGTGATCCAGCTCGGGTCGCTAGTCAAACATCTACAGCGCAGGCGATAGATATAGAGCGCGAGCTTTGAAGCTATTATTAGATCTAGGATTATCTCCCAGTTTCATCAGTAAAGGAGACGGATCAGCTCTCTCTTTCGCTGCGAGACTTGGCGCAGTGGAAAACATCCACATTCCATTAGAGGCTGGCTCCAAGATTGAGGCGAACCCCTTCATATCGTCTTGTGCAAAGGGTCACATAGCAGCTGTTGAAACTTTGATCAATGCAGGTGCTGAATTGAATGCTGAAGATGCGGCTGGGCTCTCAGGACTGATGCATGCTTCGAGAGTAGGACATCTTGAGGTCGTGAAACTCCTGCTCAGCAAAGGGGTGAAAGTTGACCATCCTAATTCAACTTGCCACACGGCCTTATTTGAGGGCTGTGCTCGTTCGCGACTAGATATTGTGAGACTTCTATTATCTCATGGAGCCAACCCCAATTTCAAGTTACGTTCGACTTTCTTGGCGAAGGAGGGAAATATTATCCCCTTTGGGACAACACCATTAATGATAGCAGCGTACAATAAAAACCAATATATTGTCTCGGAACTTCTTCGAGGCGGAGCGGAATTAGAGGCAAGAGACGAGCTTGGACGAACATCGGTTCTATGTGCGGCAGTGCTGGCCGCAAGGCACAGGTAGCCAGGCTTGTGGAGGCAGGAGCTTCCCTAAGGGTCGAAACATTTGAGAGACGGCGAATTTTGGAGCTCGCGACCGAGGCGAAATCATTTGGGACTCTCGAACTGTTACTGCGAAGGCACGAAATAGCCTTACTAGAGAAACCACCATACTTCCTCTTTACACGCAGAACAAGTGGCAAGGCATTGCAGTTTGCTCTCGAGAAGAATATGTTTTCTCGAGGGGTGAACATTCAGGGAGTGGACATTCTATTCCGTCACTTTGAAAAAGCCAAAGAGTATCAAAGAAAACATTTGCAAGGACGCAGTGCAGAGCTTAGGCAGATATGGAATCAGGGTCTAGAGACGACGCCCGTAGACGAAGAACCGTATGAACTGGGATGGCAAGAGGCGACAGGTGCTGAGGGCGAAAACGCCAGACAGAAGCTGCAAGAACTCGAGAGCAGACTGAACACTGCTTATGCTACTGAACAGGCATTAAAGGGAGCGCTTTTCGGGAAAAGACAGAGCGACGAGCGGTGCCCCAAAAGACCTGAGATTTTTCCCTGCGCAAGTTACAATTTCCCCAGATTCAAGCAGCAGTTCTTCCTAAGAAGAACGATACATTTTCTTAGTCAAGGCCACGAACCTCTCACTCAACCTCAGCGCAGCCACGATTGGCATTTTCATCATCTTAACCGCACCTGGTGCGCTTTTAGTTCGCAGGCTCTCGCGTAAGTATTGCAAGCCCTTATCTAAACGCTGGCTGACCAAGGGCAACAGGAGCTAGAGAGGATATTGAGATGTAAGCCCTGGTACTCAATGCAAATGAACACGAAGTAACATGGAAGGCGTTGGAAGTGGTATTTGAAATTTCTAAAGGACACTTAATAGTCAGGGTTAGAAATATGAGGAAATAATAGCATGTACACTTGTACTTAAGACGGCATTGGAAATGAAGAATATGAGCATACGAGCACCTGGAAGTTCACAAAAGACGCATCCTATGTGTAAGTACTCATCTTAATAACAACGCGAAAAGGTATCTCATAAACAAAACCATGCAGCCAAACCGCTAAACATATCTAACCTCCCCAAACAGCCCCGCCCTGACCTGCACCAGCGCCGCCAGCTCTAGCAAGAATTCCTGCAACACCAGCACATTCGTCAATACATGGCTCACAGTAGCTAGCTTCTGCTCCTGTTCTTTCTCGCCTCCTTCAGCGCTAGAGTCATCCGTGCCTTGAACACTACCTTCCTTGCTGCTTTCGGGATCCGAAGCTCGTAGATTCGGGAATGGTATTGGGGAGAGTTCTCCTTTGGGGGTTGGCACGCCTACCTTTCTTGCAAGGATGCTTTGGTCTACTGCTGCGAAAGCGGCGGCTTGACTCGCTGGTACGCCAGCATTTTGCGAGGCATCGCGTAAAGGACTGGGTGAGAAAGCACGTGAGCTGCCTCTTGAAGGGTTTTCTAGTCCCATGGGAAATTGGGGAGGAGGTACGGGATTTCTTGAGCTCGTTGGGGTAGCAAAACCATAACCACCATTGATTCCACTACTACTGCGGTCTTGGCCGCTGCGACGACCGCGGGGAGATTTGGAGCGAGAAGGTGTGCCGAATTCTGGGAAGATGCGTTGCGCGAGGGAGTCGAAGCCTGACTTTCTTGGGGGTGATGAGGAGCGAGAGGATGATTCCAAGCTGGAGCGGGGCGGAGGCTGGTGGATTGTCATTGGTGTTGCAGTGGCGGACGAGGTGGCTTGAAAAGCGTCCCGCCGTTGTTGCAACAGTTCGTCGAAACGGGGTATGTCGGAGCGGTAAGTCGATACTTGATCGACTAGGGTGTTCAATTGCGTCAGGAAACTTGGAATCTGCGACTCGGCCCATTTCGGCGTTTTGCGCATCTTTTTCATCTCACGCATCTGAGCCTTCTCTTCTACTTCAATGGGATCGCCGAGGTTCATGAAGTAAGGATCCTCTGCTTCCTCATCTTCTTCGTATATGTACTTGGATGGGTCAGGAAGTAGCCAGCCGTCTATGCGCATGAAACCACATGTGGCCAGGTCAACGACCGCCCCAGTGAGAGATAGATTCGTTTCTACCGAATTCGTGAAGAAAGTTGCAAATATACCAATAAGTGTTTTTAGCATAGGGTCCTCAGGCCTCAGCGTATGGGAGTGAATGTCCCGAGGCGCACCTGGAATTGTTGCTTGTGACCCGGGAAATTTCGAGGTTCCACCAATAGACTTTGGTGCGATTAAAGTAATCGAGCATAGGTGACTTTCTAATGCACTCATGCTATCCCTCACGTGATTTTCGTAAGCTTCATCATAATTGTCTTCACCTCCAACACTTCCAGCGAGGGATAGTAAGAAATCCATTTCCTTATCGTGAGCACCAATCGTCCGCTGTGGGCCCTCAGACAACACCTGAGTCGTCCACAAAAGCGTCGTTACAGCATACCGATGATGCCGCTTTAGAATTACCGAAATGAGTTGTAAGGTTACAGAGATGGTCTGCTGGCTTTCAGACTTCAAACTCGCTTGGATAAGATCAACAAGATTAAATAGGGCCGGGGTCGATGCAAGTTCGATCTGTGGGGCCATCATTGTTGCGAGATCCATAGACTTCCGTTTCCTGGCTGCACTAATAGATGCTCGAGTTCCAGACGGTGTAGTGGTGGTGTCTGGAAGCGCAAGTAAGTAATGTAGAATCAGATGAATCATATCTGGATGATCCAAAGACTCAAGTATTCGGCGAAGGTACGTGAGGACAGCAACTGACGATCCTCCATCCACGTCGGAGGATTCAAGAAGTGATGGGTACCTAGCCTTTGTTAACTTGGCCCCACAGGAAGAAGGCTTGCTAATTCGGGACTTACAATAATTGCTGGAGAAAGATCACTTGAAAGTGTTCTAGGAGGGTCTGCTTTACCTCAACCGATTTGCAGTGGTTCAGAACATCCTGCCAGAACACCAGATGTGACAAGAATGTTTCCACATGGCCTTGAAAATCGGGCGACGCAGAACTTACAATCTCGGTAGTCGTGATGGGGTGTTGATAGTCGGAAAGTGCCAGAATCGGAGGTAATTCCCCAGCAGGAAAATCGATTACCAATTTCCGACTCAATTGACTGTATAACGCCCCCAGTCCTGTCGCCATGAGCGTCGCAAGATCGCTCTCAACTATCCACTGCTCCAGAGCCACAGAATTAGAAGCTGCCTCAATAATATATAGCAGTCCCGTCCTCGCAAAGTCCCCAATCCTTCCTTCGTGGTGTATGTAATCTATTAAGAGATAGAACAGTGGAAAATCCTCCTTGTGCGTCTTCCCGGTAAACTTCTCATGTGCGTCGTCGCCGCTATCCGAATCATCATCACGCTGCCTAGCCGTGAACCAAGCAGGTAATATCTCGGGGTCCAGCCTTATTTTCGTGGTAATGTTGAACGACAACTCCACCACTTCAACCTCCGTATCAGAACCCAAACGAATGCTGTTTGCCCCTGTGATCCGTACCAATAGGTTCATCAAACTACTCGAAAAGGTATAGTTCTCCACAAAGTCTTCCTCCTCGCTGTCAATCAGAGTCGCAAAGAAGCCTACGCCTTCTCGGATTATCGGTTCGCTAGAGGAAGTGGTAGCAATCTTTCCTACAGAGATGTAGATCTGCTTCGAGGATGCAAAAGTTATGCATGGGTGCGGTAATGGTCGTCTTGATTCATCGGAGAGGATTGTGGTAAGCTCTTGGAGACTACTTCGGATGTTCTCAGCAGCTTCATAGTCTTTGGCCAGACTAGACGCCCCACGCCATGTTTGCTATATAGAAGTCACTATGGCACATCCGGACAAGGTGGGACAAGGACCCAACGTACCAGCAGCTGGCTGTATTCCTTTTTGAAGCGTGCCAGACGCTTCTCGGGGTTGTTGGCGGCCGCTTTGTTGCCCCCCGAGGCAAGGGAAGTGCCAGCTATCAAGCGCGACCACTATAGCAATGGTCAGCAAGAAAGGCGCGAGATCTAAGACTGGGATTCTCACAAAGTCCATGGCTGGATGGAAATCAGCATCTTGCGGTATTGCATTGCATTTAATATAACCTTAGAGGTCAAACGCGCGCTCGCGCTTATTTCCGCCATCAGCAGCACGGTCCATGTAAAGCACGTGTTGGTTTACTATTACAGTAACCACATTTCACCTTAGGGTGGGGTGGACCTTCGGCAATCAGCCGTGCTACTGTTAATACACACCAAAGTCTCGCTTATACTCTTAGAAGCCCCACTTTCCGCGTAAGTTTAAATTAAGAGGTTCCCCTTCCTAAGGTAAAATCCAGCCATTCAGGCGTTATAGAACAGCTTAGTCAGCTGTTCCGTTTTGCTATGTGTTCTGTTTAGGGCACTGAGGCTATAAAATTCTATCTTGAATTAATGATTTAATAAAAACAGGATTCTGTATTTTATATTTAATACGTTTTAATCATTAAGCGTAGTAATAGTAGAAATAGAGGAAATGCGAGGAAATAGAGGGTTCAGCGCCCAAAAGTGACTAGATTTTTAAATTTACTACTAATTTGGACTTATGCCTTATAGCTTAGGTATAAGTGCGAAGTGCATAGGCCGAAGGGCTATTATAATATAAGAATAATGCAGAGCATAAAACTCTTCGGATGAGAGGTATCCATTAACTAGTTGTCTGCCTCGGCGGCTAGCCTATGCACTACTAAACGCTACTGAGCAGGCCCAGCCAATTATTAACTTCCACTTAACAAACCCCTGCAATTGAAGTTTCGAAAAACATTGCTGCTTTGGGGCTGAGGGATTCTAAGCGACGAAAAACCGAAAGCGAAGAATAAAAACGGCGGGGCCCTATGTACCTATTTATGCGAATATTTTCTAACAAAACGACAGGGGCGTTTGTGGTTTAGTGGTAAAATCCATCGTTGCCATTTGGCTGTACAGAACACCTTAATAGGCCAGTATAGTCATTGTATCGATGGGCCCCGGGTTCGATTCCCGGCGAACGCAATTATATTTTGAATTTTCTTTTGAATTATTCTCCACTCACTTTGAAGCAATTTCACGGCTCACACAGTTTCATGGCTGACACAGGTTTCATCATGACTGACAAAGTTATTTATTTTTGCTTTTGCTGCGTAGTAAGGTTTGGCTGTTTTTAGTATTCTAAGCGCTAGAGCTTTAGCGAAAGGTAGCGTGAAGTACAGGGGCTGGGGCTGGCTGCTGGAATGCTGGTCAAAGAGGGGCTCTTTTTATGACGTCCAAAGTTCCAAGCTATTTATCCTTTAACCCTACTAAGTAAACAACTTCCAAAACCTCGAGACCTCGCAATGAGCTGACAATGGCGACTAGCACTAACACTTCCATGGCTGACCTCAGCCTCTACATTTTGACTTTCAATTGCGGTCTATCTCCAATTGATGTAGATGCCTTTGCATCTCAACTATTCTCCGGCCTCACAACCCCCACCTTACCCGACCTCCTCGTCCTCTCTCTCCAAGAACTCGCTCCGATACCCTATGGATTAATAGGCGGATCTTTTCTGGTCCCCTACTTCTCAAAGTTCTACCATGCGGTCCAGAAGGGGGCGCGCAAAGCATCGGGCGCAACAGACAATGCGCCAATATACACTCCAATATCTGCTCGAAACGTAGGTATAACAGGAATAATAGTATTTGCCAAGGACCCCGAAGCAATACAAGATATCGAAACCGCGGGTGTCGGAGTAGGCATGTCTGAGATGGGGAATAAGGGCGCGGTGGGGGTACGGTTCACATATAGAGACAAAGGGTCCTCCACCGAGTTGACCTTTGTATCTGCACATTTAGCCGCAATGGAGGACGAAGTACTACGTCGAAATGAGGATTGGAAGAACATAGTTCGAGGCCTCGTCTTCTCATCAACAACTGCGGATCGCAAGCAAAACGCTGCTTCACTTCCGGGAGAACAGCGACCTCTCCTTTCAATATCCCCCCACGACGCTTCGATCTACAAACCAACCTCACACCTCTTTGTAGCTGGTGACCTCAACTACCGCACCTCCACAATCAAACCCTCTCCCACCGATCATCTAGAGACCTTCCCACAACCACACCACGACCCATCCTCGGAGCAGCATCACTCTACACTCTTCCTATCCGACCAACTCAATCACGAGCGCCACGCAGGTAGGACCTTGCATGGCTTGACCGAGGCAAAGGTCACCTTTCCCCCAACCTACAAATATAATCTTGAAGAGCCATATCTTAAATCAGACGAGGAGTTATCAGCATGGCATTGGGCAAAACACAGATGGCCCAGTTGGTGCGATCGAATCCTATACCTCGATATTCCCACGTGGCTCTCCTCTTCCAAACCCGGCCTTAAGATAATCCCACACAAATACTCCGCCCTCCCATTACAGCCTACAACAGACCATCGTGCCGTTGCGCTCGAGGTTTCTGTTCCTTTGGTGCCAATACCAGCTCCGTCTGAGGACGAAGAAGGCGATGATCCAAGGTTACATCCGCCGTTTGAGATTAACATTGATTGGAAGAGCAAACGGGATAGAGCGAGGATGTTCGAGTTGGTGGTGGGCTACTCGATGTATTTGACTACTACGTGGGAAGGTAGAGGGCTTGTAATGGCGATGGTAGTTGGTTCTGTGGGCGCTTATTTCGTTATCAGGGCGCTGTTGGAGATGTGAGGGAGCTCTACGATACCTAATGAGTAAGTAATGCAATAACGTTAACTCAGTCCTGCTATGGTTTTGTGATATTGTGTTTTGAGCTGTGGAAAGCAACAGGCAATGGTTGTTTGCTAGCTTGGATTGGGATACTTGGTTGTTTTCTTCAACGCGCACGCCTATACTTACTTTAATACAGGAAGACTCGAAAGTATTCAATTAATGAGCCGGGCGGAAGGTGGTTGGAGTACAAAGTGAATAGCCGAGAAACAGACGCATAAAGATACCGCGTGGCGGCTTCTTGACTTCCCTCCTACATCCCAGAACTTCCACCCTTCTACAACACGAAGTTCTTCAACTTACGGCTCGGACCTACTTAGACCTACAAGATGTCGACCTCAACTAGTCTTGCGGCTACTCCAGCCCCTCAAATTCCCATCACGGAAACCAACTTCCACCCATTCCCACGTCTCCCAATCGAGGTCCGACTCAAGATATGGCATCTGTCATTCACCCCGCGATTTGTTGTTCTTACTGTTAAGGCGAATAAAGCAGAGAGTGCCCATGTCCCTTGGGGTTCTGTTGCGAAGTGCAAAGAGCACCCATTCAAGGAACTCATTCCTGCTGTCCTTCACACTCATCGCGAATCACGTACCGAGGGTCTAGAATTTTACACACTGTTCGAATCAGACGCATTCGAGGCCACATATGTGAACCTGGATATTGACACTCTTCACGTCCGCCACTGCCACTGCCAACCTTCGCAACTTGAATCGGCTCTGGAATCGAACGATATCTTTACCATGTTCCTACGCGCTAAGCTTCCAGATAATATCATTGAAGCCCTAGCGTCCAATGCAAAAAGTGTGAGAAACGTTACATCTTTGGCTATATGCTACTGTCAGACACCAAATGATAATCCCGAGAACCTTCTTCTGTGGGTGCCGCTCCTCAAGGAATTTGAGAGTCTGAGAGAGATAGTCTTCATGAGCATTGGTACCGCGAACTTTGTAGAAGGATTGGGAAGTGATGGGAGTGATCGTGAAGACGGTGTAGCTGATGTGCTGCGCCTGACGCCTGAGAGACTGAGAGGTGAAATAACGCATGTGGTCACTGAAGCAGATGTCGAGGGTAAAGGAGTTATGTGGGATATCATGAAGTCATCAGTGAAGTTCAAGAAATTCCTAGAGCGTGTTGCGGAGACGGAAGAAGGATTGGTTGTCCCTGCTGTCAGATGTGTGGTTGTGGTCAATGGTGAGGTAGCTTGGAAACAGAAACAGACCATGGATACCGATTCGATGCTGCTGCGGGTTCCCAATCCGAACTCATACTGGTGTCTGTCGGTGTCTAGCATGCCATCATTTCGGGCCCACTGAGACACATCCGCGAGGTCCCCTCAGCTTGTGGACTCCGTCGGCGGCCCTTGAACTCAAGCGAGCAAAACAACCGTGAGATGGAAGGAAAACAAGACACACCTAAGATTTGTCCACAGCCAACATAGCATACATAGCCTTTATTTCCCCACAAGCAATAAACAAATCAACCCAACACATGCAACACGCTTGCAACTAGCCGGCCAGGGTGCATAATTTCTAGTAAGCTTTATTTAGTTAGACAAACTCCGCCATGTAGTCTGTTTGTATCTTCCGCACAGCAAGAATTCCCAAGAATTAGCAGGCTGGACGAATGAATGGCAAAAGTATGCACAGGTCATTTAAGCAATAGAAAAATGCTGAATATTCCCTTGTTGCCTCAATGGCACATTCGATCTTGCTTATGGTCAAGGCAAATTTTCCTGTGAGACAATCAACGAGAAGGAATTCCAGGAGATCTCTAATAGGAACTTTGACACCACCCCACTCTGTATTGACCAACTTTCCGATTTGGGAGCTAGCGGATACTCGAGAAGCAATAGAACTTGAGCAAAGACGTGAAAAAAGTTCTATTCAGCGATTCGTTCAGTTGAAGACCTTCCTGCTGTAGACAAGAAACGGAAGTCTAAAAGTACACGAGACGTAATCGAAATTCTGTCTTCCTACCATTCCACTGACAAGAAACTTTGGGTAGGAGCCCCTCTGCTGAGCTAACTTTTCAACTAGGCTGGATTACAAGAAGCTACATACGGAATGACTTCATCTGGTATCACCTCTTCGCTACTACTAACAAACTCCTCGGCATGATCGTGCTTCCTGACTTGCTTGCTATAGCTTGGACCACTCATCTCACTGCATCTTCAGGAACTAGCACTTTTATCGCCATATTTATTGCCGCTAAGATGCTAACTATATGTCCTCCGATTTTGACCTGCTTTCCACGCATTGGCCTTAATTGGCGAGTTGCTGTTTAAAGTTGTTTGTTTGTATAATCCCACCTATGTCATTTACAACTCTCCACAAGTCCCTTGTAAAAAGAGCCTTATCCCCCGTTTCTTAGCCAGAAAGTTCTGCAATCATACCGGAGTCTTCGCGTGCCTCCCACTGAAAGCTAAATGCCCGAGTCAGAAGTCTTACCCACAACCTTCTCCAACACACCGTCCGCTACAGATCCAGAACGAGAATTCTTTTCCGGTTGCATTCCCACAGTCACTTGGGGGCCGGTTTTGGAAATTCTGCGGCTAAAGATATATCTTGCGAACTTTGCTAGAGAATCTCTGCTTTCCCATATTGGAAGCAAAGTGATAGTCCCCGCTGTTCGTAATATCAGTTGTTTACTCGAGTTAAAGCTGCAATTTTGACTTACCGGCAAAGAACGCCCACAAGAAAACCACAACAATCCAACCTTTAAAGAACCCTTTCGAGAACACTAGATAGTAAAACATATTAGACTCATGAAATCAAGGGGCTGCTCAAATGTCTCAGCATACCGTAACTTGTGGCGTACATCGGAATGGGCCAGAGAATCAAATATGCCAATGTCATGACAATACTCGCAATAATCGCCCATTTTCTCGCTCGGAACAATATCCTCTCGTTCTTTTCGTCGTGGGTTCGGGCGGCTTCCATTGCGTATTCCATTTGTGTGTCAGTTTCCGGAACTCTATAGTCACCCCCATCTTCATAATCATCTGCCGCTTTGACTTCCTTGAACTTTTCAAAGTCATAGTTCTCGGGTCTAATAAAGGTGAATAAAGGCGTCAGAACAAGTGGTGCGCAAAGCGAGCACATATTCCCAGCCACAAGTGGCAAATTCGTACTGAGGGTAGCAATTGTAAGTACTCCCTCTGTTGATCTTGCTGTTAGAAGCCAGGCAATAATTCCGCACGCTGAACTTATCGTTGGAGAAGCAATGACGGCGAACTTTGATTGCTTCGACCACATTATGGTGCATGCCATGGGAACAATGGCGGAATCAACTAGAATTCCTGAGATGGTGATGAGAAAGCTCACTGAAAACCCAGCGTGGTTTAACCCAACTGCGATACTCGATGCAACCAAAGCAAATCCAGGAACGACGAAGTTGGAGAATCGAAGAAGCTGCTTGCCAGTTGCTTTCGGGTTGATATACGATTGGTAAAAGTTGTACGTCAACAATGCCGTTGTTGCAACCGTTTCTGAGCTCATAGCTGACGTTACTGCCATGAATACCATAAGCTGTCCAACAAATTAGCACATAATCCCGCAAAACTTTCTTTACGAGCAGAAAGATTTAACTTACCAGAATTGCGAATGCACCTCCCTTACCCATAACAGAAAGTGCCCCGTACGGCATTGCAAGGCCCGAAGCAACTTCATACGAGCTCATCCTATTAGGGTACGTAGGAAACGAGGGTAAGTGTTCTGTCGCCGCGGCTGTCAAGCCAAAAGTTGTAGCGAGTACGAAAGGGATAGTGAACCAAGAGGTTCCACCAAGAAGATACCCACCAAGTGTGCCAGCTGGATCTGATGCGATTGCCTTTTGAAAAAGCTGAGAGTCTACCGCTGCAGCAAATCCGGCACCCACAAAAACAAGTCCAATATACCCTCCTTCAACGCTTCGCATTGTGAGGTACGATCCCTCAGCATTTCCTTCCACCGGATGAAGTTCAGACGCGGTAGTAAGAAGCTCCCACATTTTATCACTTGAGCCAATCACCGACGAGGTTGAATATACAACAAAAGCTGACATCAACATTATCACGAAGATAACAACCGTGTGCACCTGTTAATATCTTTTAGCATTTAATTTGCAGAGTATGACTGCTCAAAAAGCTGAAAGCGCATACCCAGTCTGTCAGGAACGTGGCTTTGATCCCGCCACAAAGTGTATAAATCACCTGTGTTGCACTATTAAAATCGTTTCGTCTGTTCTCCTCGGGTAGACTTACTACTCCAACTGGGAATAAAAAGCAAAGCCTGTATGAATTTGTCAATTTTTTGATTCAAGGGTGTCCCAGGAATAAAGAAGGCGAATCTTAAAAAGGCGAGAGTATGGCATAACTCATCAAGAACAGGGAGGTGTGATATGAAGAAACCTATATATCTTACGCATCACGATTGGCTCCTGTAAGTATACTAAAGACCTAAAAGCTCCCAAAATCAGCATTGTCAGATAAAAGACCTTCCTAGAGGTGTCCAAATAAGAGGTCTTGAATATTTAGAGTTTCATACCGCGCTTCCACCTACTAGCAAGCTGACACTAGTAATTGTCTGATAAAGTAACGAATAACAGGACAAGATAATATGTGCAGGAGCTCCATATCGGTGTTTAGCAATTTGCAAGAAAGTCTTCGTAGTTAGACAAGCCATCCATTGTACTGAAGACCATGGGGTGGCATACCTGAGCATTAGGCGCTTTTCTTTTCAACTCTATGGCAGCAACTGAGAAAAGCAGGATCTGGACACTAGCTCCTGCACCATACCAGAAGGGTCCGGAAACACCATAAGAGTATCCGTCTAGGGAGGTATCAGCACAATACCATTGAAAAGAGATTCTGCTTTTCTTGAATATGGAGTTCCTGAGCTTGCTCGGTGTGGAAGAAACACTCACACGAAGTGGAGCTGAGAAGTGTTGTAGCGATAGTCCATGATGAGACAACAGCAGATGCTGTCAAACCAGTTTTCACCGTATGTTTCGCGGTCATAAACATCTCTGAATCCTGCTTCTCCGCAAAGTATTTGGAAAGAAAAAGGGACACCATTGACATTCCAATTGCGAAAGCTGCTCCCAGTCCTACAACAACTCCATAACCAACTCCTTGACTAAAGATGAAGATCTCGAAGTTAGTATGTAATCATTCGCTTTATTTGAGATTTGAACCATGTTCTACCAGAGTTCCAATAATAATTCAAGAGTGGTCAACTCTTTCATATCTCTAGAGAGTGAACCACCACTCTTAAGATGCCTAGAGTATGAGACAGTCTTACCTGAATATAGGCTCGATTTTTGTTTGCAACATTTTGAACAATTCAGATAAAGTGGGATAAACTAGAGACTCAAAATGAGCTGCTTGAAATGCCTTTATTATGTGTGATTAATGTAAAATATACTTCTTATCTACAATTTACACATCTTACCAGCCCGGCGGCGTACTAATGCAAAGTCACGTTGAGATTCTTATCAAGGCGTTCTAGATCCATGCCTTCCTAATCCTTGGAGTCAACCACTCTTGTTACTTGCGTTAAGCGACACTGCATCACGTACAGGCTGCATGCGGGCTCGGCACTTGCAGACTTTCAGGTTTCCTGAAGTAGATCCCTGGAATTAATAGGCAAGTCAATAGGCTTGACTAAGATTCTTGATAACAAGTGCGAGTTGCCCGCCCGATGGCGTTACTATGAATAATAGATGGGCTACTACTTCAGGGGTCCGCGAGCCTTGCCTTCTAAGTTTCTCAGCGTATATTTAGTTGGCTGGGCAGGCGGCGTATAGCTAAAGCGGGCCTGATAACTTCCTAAGTGGGATATAATTACCCATTTTTTTGGTCCGATTTATCTATAGTTACTCTTACTTACTCCGTACACTTTCTATGATTACTATTTACGGTACTATTGATTGCATTTTTTACTGATTTGAACTTAATATAGTGGTATATCGTAGTATCTCTACCTACAAATTATATAAACCCAGGGCTTCTAAACACTAGCGTTAAGCATCTAATTAGTTGAGGGAGGGGGGCTTCCTTTTCAGGGGGAACACTATCGCAATTTATACGGTACTTGCGAATTGTGTAAGCAAGAAACTCCATTAAACTTTACTTGAGGCAGAACAATTAGTCCCTTGGGATCTACTATTTCGTAATAATCTGCTTAATGAAACTTGCGAGAGTATGCAAGCGAGAAATGAAGCCATGGTTATTCAAGACATTTTTCTATTAATATGTCCGTCAGCCCAAGTTCTAAGGATCTGTGGTGCCACAGATCTTAAGCTTTTACATGAAAGCGTCTATGAAGGCTGGAATAGCGCCATTTCTTTCTAAGTTCCTATGTTAAAATTTGGATATTTCTGATTGTCGGCTACCAGCTCACGCCGCTACGAGTAATGTAGACGGGCGAGTTTTGGTGGTTTATTCCGACAGATATTTCGTACATGTAGAGAACCCGCCACATTAACGGTATCAATCGCCACATGCTCTAAGACCAACAATTAGCCACATACAAATCAGCAGCACCGCCAGGATCCTAGCCTTTTCCAACATCTGCTAATCAAATCTTGTTGCTCCTCAAATCTTTCTATTCCCTCTCCGAAACATTACATGGCCATTAAAATTTGTCAACGTGATGGATTCCTCCTCTGCCAAGAGCGCGGAAGAGGCCAGAGGGGACAAAAATAGGTACCAACATATCCTTCAATATCCCCGATAAATCCTTCTTCTATCTGCCTTGTTGATTTGTTGGAAAAGAAGATGAACGATGAAGTTCTGTATTTGAACGCGGAAGTCTATAAAGGGAAGCCCTGGTTCTGTCTAAATTCATGGAATTATCAACCTCACTTCTATCTTCTCTACTTATCCCGTCGAAATGAGGGCTCTTTGACATTTCCTCGCATTTCTATCTACTTCATTACTTGGACTTTCGCTGCTAATGCTACTCGATGGACAGTCAACCTGCCCCAAACAAAAACTTCTACACCATATTCCCCAAGAATAGCACTGATACATCCAAGACAGGCGACTATATTAAGAACATCATTGGCACCGATGACATCCAGCCTTGGACGAACCTCCAGCAACAACTTATCTCATGGACTGTCGAGGCATCCACCAGTAAGGTTGGCCAACTACAAGGCTATAGTGATATCGAGAGTGTGGTTATTTTCAATCCTCCCGTTCCACCTGAGGGCCCGAGTGTTTCTATTCGAGACTTAGATTCAGACAAGCAACTTTCCAAAAGAGACGCACCCCCAAACGAAGTTGTTGGGTATATTGTCTGCCCTCGCGAAGGAAAGAATAAGACTGCTACAGATCAGACGGATGAGAATCTACAACAGATGCTTGGCCCAGATTATCATGGACCTGGGGAAATATATGATGGCGCGCTTCAATTTTGGGCGGTAGGCAAAAGTAAGTCATATTTCGTCTTCCTTTACTGCAAACGAATTTCAAGTGGCGTCGCTAATCACTTACGATCTAATAGTTACAGATGCTCAACGCGACCAAGTCACTAAAGACTCTGGAGTGCTGTTAGTCGAGGAAAATTATGCGGCGGAGCTCGACCTAATTGGATAATCCCGGATATATCACACCCACGCGAATTTTCCCTCGCATCAATGCCGAATGTCAATATTTCAAGCCCTAAAGAAAGACGAGCAATTAGCTATTCAACCCAAGTAGATGTCGTGTCTAAGTTGATCATGGTTAGCCAACCTACGTAAGAAACCGTCCTCGTTCTGGGCCTTGTAAATCAACTGACAGAACATTTCTAGCACTATGCCGGAATTGAAAGATCAAGAACTATGGATACGAAAGCCATTGTGGGGGGAGCTATGGATGAGCTGAACGCTGAGATTCCCAACCATAACTTGAAGTTTAGGGGAACTACGTTTATCATAATAATAGACTTGGCAGTTGCACTATTGGGTATGGGCATAGCTCAAATAGTTGGAGCTTAAACATTCTGGAAAAAGGGCAGAACCTTTGTAGAACTCTTGAGTTGTTTTAGGACTACTGGTTTCACAATCTCAATACTCATCTCGATTGATATACTTGGGAATTGGTACAATGTGTTTAATGAACCATCTCATTACCTTGTGCTTGCATTCGTATGGGGTAAGGAAGAAAATGCAAATACTGGTTTGAGAAAATTCATATAGGACCACAGGTACTGGCTTGGTGGCCCACAGGAGTAACGCAGTAGAACGAACGATGCTTGAGATCGAATATTAAGAGGAGTAATGTGGAAGCAAACTCAACCCTGATTCAAAGGTCAAGGAAAATGAATTGTGTCCATAGGGGTATTAGATTCCGGTCGTATTTCTGTTTTGCGGTATAGAGTAGCCAATCAAAAAGGCTCGCTTACTATACAGCACATACCCCTATCCCAAGCGAGCAACAATTCAAAATACAACCTCGATTTCGTCCTTCAGCGGAAAAAACACGCAATCTTCATCTGAAACCCCATTCACATGCTGCACAACCGCAAACGATACCGGCTATTCCTAGATTATTAGTATTCGATCCACAAATCTCAAATTTCCCCTCTCCAGTTGATTATCCACTCACCTCATCAATGACAGCCATTGGCGCATGCCACACGCCCACCCCATAGCACACACCCTGCTTTTGCCTCGCCACAAACGCTTTCAACCCCTTCAAGTTTGGTTTCTCGTCACCATCCGTCACTACAACCAAGTATTTGACATCGCCACCCATCGGCACGAAAGACTGAGTGGTATATGGGTGTTTCTCCAGCATTTTGAATCTCAAGACTCGTTTCGCTTCCCCGTGCTCCTCTTCTCCTTCTTTCTCGGTTCCTCCAGACCAAAGAGACACCTCTCGTGGCCCAGCTAAAGAAGCATTTAGCACGACTTTGGCGGGTTTCTTGCTCGGTGCTTCATCGTAGCGATTGTCCGTAGGCACAACTTCTGGCGTCCGCCTCGCCGTGCCGCCGTTCACGTACACTGTTTGTGGGGTCAGTACATTGGAAGATATAACCCCGCCGTAGGATGCGAATGCGGAAGGATTAAGATGGGAGGCGTGGAGTATCTGGGCCATCTTCTGGTACATACAGTGAGGGGAGGTTGAGCGACCACCCTTGACCTCGAAATATTCAACAAATTATAGGTGAGGTCCAATGCAAGGCTTAAAAGAACACCAAAAGTGGGATCACCACGATATCCCACGTGGCTTGCCCTAGTGGCGTTTGAATATAATTGACTCAGGCTTGATCAATAGTCTACAGCTGCGGGTCAAATTATTCTGGCCACCTTTTAAGTTCCTTTCTACCAAGCTTGGTAAACAGAAGTGTTTTACGATACTGCTACGATCTAGGCAAGAGGAGAAGGACGTATTACTGCTCAGTATCCTCGCACTATGTTTGATTAAATGTCACCCAATAGGCCAGCTCATGAATAAGAGGAAGTCTAAATCCATCTATGCTTGCGAATTCCTCGTTTTTCAAGTACGTGTTATTTTCTACTCAAACGAGATGCCCTTTCCTATACGGGAATTTCTCGTGATAGTGGGTGGCTATATCCTTTCTTGTCGTTACCCACACATTTGGTTTGCTTGAAATATATTTTACAAAGTTCTCCACGGCAGCAAAACGTCCTGGCTTTCCTGAAATCCTACAGTGCAGGCCAATCGTCATCATCTTGGGCATGCCTTCCTGACCCTCGGCATAAAGTACATCAAACGCTGTCTTGAGGTATTCCTCAAAGCCGGAGGCTGTGCTAAACCCTGATGCTGCGTGGAACTTGACGTCGTTGCAATCATAGCTGTAATCCTCTTAGAATAACGCACGGTAGATTGAAAGGAGGTTTTACCTGTAGGGAATCATGAGCATTCCTTTGGGATTCTTCAGTTCTTTCTCCGCCGGCACATCAGCCCAGTATGGCAAATCATCTGAATACGTGTCGCTTTCATATAGAAGTGGGATGCCTTTCTTCTCGTAGATTTCATGAATCAACGCTTTCGAGTGCGCAGAGATGGCCCCGTAGTACCATCCCACCGGATATTTTCCCGTCGTCTTCTTTAGACTCTCAAGTTGTCGCTCGATGTACTCCTTTTCCAGTTCGATGCCCATTCCTACATAGTTTACCCATCTGCATACGTTAGTCACCCCTTCCGTTTCAAAATATTTTTTACATACCGATAACCATGGCTAGCCACCTCATGACCGTTCTTTCCAAATGCATTCGCGACCTCTAGATTCTTCTCAAACGCCTGTCCAATCGCATATGCGGTGACCGGCATTCCATACTTCTCGAAGCAATTCAATAGCCGCCATACACCCACTCGACTTCCATAGTCATAATCTCTGATAGAAACAGTCAGTATAAACCCTTTCATTACCTAGGTCTCAGGTACCATGACTTAAAGTCAGGCTTCTCCTGAATCAATTCCTACTGGACGTACGATTCTGGATTCAGAGATCTCTCTCCATTCAAAGCTGGTTTATTATCCGCCTGTTCCCATAGTCTATTTTCAGACTGCGCGTCGCCATTCGTCACGCTACGTTCGGAGCCCTTAGCATAGTCAGCATAATGTAATAGGGGTTAGCGAAAGGCGTTCAAAATCATACCTCTTCATAATTAATAACAAACGAAACAGCTATTTTCGCACCATTAGGCCATTGCGGATTATGTGATTTCCGACCGAATCCTACTACATCGCGCGGGAAATCGTAAATTGTGTCTTGGAGGGGGTCGACACTCGGGGCGCCAATTTTGGCAGAGCTGCCGTCACGACTGTAGAGGGACATGCTTTTGAAAAATATTACCAGGTTGAAACGAGGATATGATCATGCTTCACGACCTATCACCTTCTCTTTGGGCACAGCGCTCGACCTTCTGTTATCAGTACTAAAAGTGGGATCCTAAGAGTGGGATACTCGTTGGCCGTCGGATGTGCTGGGCATAAAAAGCGGCAATCATTGTTATCGTCGATGTTTAGAGACTCACGCCACGCTGCCTAGCACATTATAAATCAGTGCTGCTTTTTCAGTGCCCCATCCGTGAGCCGCCGCAGTTACCCTTCGGCGACAGCTCCCGAAGATCGGGACAATCGGGCTCGTGCCCGAAGCTATCACTACACTTGGACGTCAAGGCTGGATTGTAATCTTTTATTAAACTCCTATAGTGTTTTCTGTGGACCTTTCTCGCGAATAGAACGTGTCCTGAAATGAAAGGATATCTGCAAGACTTCGAAAAAACAGCTCTTGGGTGCATTAGACGCATAATCATATTTTAGAAGAGCCGCAAAACACTGTAGGAGTTAAAGTTTCCTAACAGCTTATAGCGGAGAAGACCGCAATTGTATCCTATCTTAGGCTATCGAGTGGGATAAAGCCGTAGCCCACTTAGAAACATGCGTTAAGTGAAGCTACCGTAGGCTCGGGATTCTTATCAGTGAAATGGGTACCATCTAGACTTCACTTATATAAGAGGTGGTCTATGGATCTACCTCAAATTAACTCTGCATACACATGATCCGAACATGTCTTCATTCTTGAGGAAAGTCGACGATGTGCTCCGCACGAAAGAGAGCAAATTCCAAGACTTTCAGGAGAGTGAAAAGAAGTGGGGAAATGAGGATCTCGACCCTTCTCGTGAGTCAAATCACCAGGGCTCCATTGAACGGGCAATATGCTAAGATATTTCCCAGCACCATCTGCCCGTATTTGGACGCATTGGAACTATTTTGCCTTCTTTTGGGCGGTTTCGTTCAATCCTGTAGCATGGAACACCGGGTCCAGCATGATCGCCGCTGGGCTACTCTGGTGGCAGGCTACCGTGGCTGCAATCGTAGGCATGATGATTATGGCAACATTCTTGGTTCTGAACTCTCGCGGAGCATCCATTTATCACATTGGATTCCCCGTGTACGTCCGGATTTGCGCCGGTTTCTATGGTTCCTTGTGGTTTATATTCGTCCGTGGGATAGTGGCAATCTTTTTCTTCGGAACGCAGACATACTATGCTGGTAAACTGTTCGAGGTCATGCTTCGCTGCATCTTTGGACACGCCTGGACTGATATCCCAAACCATCTCCCCAAAAGTGCTGGAACCACCACTTCGGGCATCACGGCTTTCTTCCTGTTCTGGTTGTTGCAGCTTGTCTTCATGTTTATTCATCCTTCCAAGAGCAGATGGCTTTATACCTTCAAGAGTGTTCTATGCCCACCGGTACTAATCGCAACATTTGGATATATCGTTGGGAAAGCCGGAGGTCTTGGAGCAACTCACAAGCTCGGTAAAGTCGCGAAAACACCGTCGGCCGTCGGATGGGCGTTCATGCAAGGAATCAACTCGGTTTCTGGATCTCTCATGACCGAAGTCTCCTCCAACCCGGATTTGGCGAGATATGCCCGTACTTCTGCGGCGACGACCTGGCCGCAATGGATTGGTCTCGTTGTTGCGAAGTCCCTCTGCACCTTCTTGGGTATCGGCGCGTCCAGTGCAGTGAAAACCCTTTGGGGGACTGCTTATTGGAATATTTGGGACTTATACACAGCCATCCTAGACCATGACTATAATGCTGGCACCCGGACTGCTGTGGCTCTAGCATGTTTCATTCAGGCCTTCGCAGTCATTGCTACTAATCTGGCGGCGAATGCTGTGCCTGTTGGTTCTGATCTTACTGGATTGTTTCCACGATACTTCAAGTGAGCAAGTTCTGCTTTAGAAGTCACGAGATCCATGCTAACGTATATCTAGTATCGTTCGAGGACAGGTCTTGTGTGCGGTGTTGGGTTTGGCAATATGTCCTTGGAAGCTTGTGAATTCAGCTGCAGCGTTTATCACGTTCCTCGGCTCAAATGTGGTGTTCCTGTCACCTCTCGTCAGCATAATGATGTTTGTTTCCCACTCAAATTTTAAACAACAAATGAGTACTCATACTGACTCTTGTAGCACTGACTACTTCTTCATTCGCAAGGGAAATGTTCATATTCCATCGCTTTATAAGGCGAACTCGAGCAGCCCATACTGGTACTATGGTGGTTTCAATCTTCGGACGATTGTGGCGTGGCTCATCGCTCTCCTCTCGGTCATTCACGGACTAGGTGGTTCTTTCAACAAAAACTGGAATGTTGGCAGCAAGCACATCTACTACATTGGCATGCTGATGAGCTTTGCCATCGCAGGACCACTTTATTATATCTTCAACCTCATCTGGCCTGTAGACATATACCCTCTGGAGCACGTCAATGCCCCAAAGACCAGGGAGATCATGGCTAAGACAGATGGGCTTTTCGATGATGAGGTTATAATCGGATATGAGGTAGATGGCGTCATTGAGGAGAACAAGGCTTTTGAGACGAAGGTTTGAGTAGTTAGTTCAAGATGATCACGTTCTCAGCAATGCTTTCCGACGGGAAAATCTCGCTATATTGAACTGCTATGTCATGTAAATTGTAAATTGCAACGTCAAGCGCGGAGAGATCGGGTTCTTCCAGACCCCTCCATTAAAACTGAATATGCCAGATCTTCCTGCAAATCTTTTAGAAAAGCTTACTCCCAAGTATTCGACTCCGCATAGGGGGCTAAAGATTCAAAACAAACACGAAAATGCTATAGTTCTGATGCAGGTTTTTGAGGACAAATAAAATTCCTTTAGCCGTCAGAAAGTCAGGGTGTTCGAGATAAGAAGGCTTTGAATAGCAGGAAATGCCTCGACTTTTTAGGTTAGACTTCGACTTAGCAATGTGAGATAGATTGAGAAAAGAGCAGGTTTAAAGCAGAGGCATTTTCTTATACGGGAAATCGAACATATAATCGTCCACTTAACCTCACGTGATAGCCGTCGTCGCATGTCTTAGGTCCCTGAGGGAAAACAGTCGTGAATATACCAAAAATCCTCGGTACCGATCTATTTATATGAAAATTCAGATTCAGTAAGAACACCACCCCGCGTAGCACATTAACTTTTCGGCTAGAAAGGGGTCACACTTGTGTTTCCACCAGGGCATGCATAGAAAAAGAAATTCCAAATCCAGTGTCAAAACACAAAGCATAAGTCTCGAGATCATCTCTTATAGATGTTGACACTTGATCTCGGACTGCACCAACCACCAAGCCACGGCATAATTAAATCGTAAATCTCATTAACCAACCTAAGTGACCCTGATATCCATGCCATATCACCTCTACCAGAACGCCAAACACAAACTCTCAAGCCCTCCAATGCTGCACAAAGCCATGTAGCCGATCAATGACAACCGGGAAGATAGCATTCGAACTATCCTCAATCAATGCATCAAAATGCCGAATCGCATCCTCCTCACTCAGCTCGAGATGGAAGCGTTCCTTGACCTTCAGCACAACTTTATCAGGCTCGAGCTTAATGTCAGGAATATTGGCATCGACCATCAAGCTGAACAGATTAAGGATCAGGTTTGAGGATTTGCGGAGGGTTGTGTAGGTTGTGAAGCAGTATTGCTTGAATTGGCGGTATTGAGGAGAAGTGGAGCCACCCATGCCGTCGACCATTTCCTTGCACAGTTTCATGGCGGGCGCGAAGGGCTTCGGGTCGCGGCCGAGGATAAATCCGAAGTCTGCATGGAAGAAGTGCCCGTCGGGGGCGAGGAGCAGGTTGTCTAGATGGCGGTCGCCGACGCCGAGGAGGTAGGTTATTACGCAGTAGCCAGCGCAAGATTTGATGAAGGTGTCTAGGGCTTCTTTGCGAACTCCTAGAGGAGCTTTGTCGTCTGGGTTGTTGTATTTCAAGTAGGCAAGAACTGTGTTACCTTTGTACTTGTTGACGATGCTTTGCAAACTCATCGAAGGTACAAATTGGGATGCTCCAGCAGTGGCGCCAGTTGCCAAGATTTTGTAGGGTGACAACTTCAGATCAAGATTTTCCTTTTGGAGTAGTTGATCCATGAGCGTCACAATTTGTATAACTAGCTGATCTTGCCGTAAATCATCCCCTGTCTTGAACATGATTTGATACTTCTGCTTGGTTATTGTTTTGAAGGTCATCATAATGGGGAAGAGTGATGATTTGAAGACCAGAGTCTCGGCTGGATCAACACCTGTGATCATGACTGATGGGTCGAGAGGCAAAGGTAGAGGAGGATCAATGGCAATAATCTCATTCTTCGGATCGGCCAAGAAATGCTTCACCTTCTCCACCTTGCGAGTTATTGAATCGCGAGATACCTTGATATCTCCAGAGATTTTAGAGAGCACAACTATGAGCTCGGCTTGGCGGAGCAGCGTATTTCGGGTTTCCTCACCACCGGGGAGCTTCACAAGTTCAGTCATAAAGTCATATTCCACCTTGGCGAAGAGTTTCCTGTACTCGGCGCCTTGGTCCTCGCTTTGGTCGTCGCATTCGACCATGAGATACCAGTGAAAGTAATTTCCAAGCATGAAGTTATTGGTGGCTCTCTGAATTAGGAATCGAGCAAGAGATGAATCATGCGTGGCATCGGAATCTGGAGAAATATGCTCAAACTTAAGAGCTTGTACCAGTTGTAGAAGGTAGAGCAGAAGTTCGTCATCATCGGATTTCCGCAGACGGTCCACTGCATATGCTCGGACTGCTGCATTATCGAAGTTCGGACCAAGAAGTTCAAGAGCATCGTCAACGTCGACTTCTGTCCATTTCGCCAGGATTTGAACGGCCTGCTTGGACTCACTTTGATCTTGCCAATTTACGGACTTGACAAACTTGGTCAGAGCTCTCTTGTCTCGAGTCAAGTGATGACGGAATTTCCATACAAGGTCTTTTTCCTCGGGAGATAATATATGTGTTGGCGAGTAAGCCATGATTCCATTCAGCTCGTCTCGGACTTTCGCGTTCGGTTTCAGATCTCTGTCCAATACGCCTGTGCGATGACTTCGGACGAGTCGTCGATGCTTGCTTTCCACGGGGTTATCTCTTGCGCCAACCTCGGGGTCATAAACTCGTACTAGTCGCCCCCCAAAACCGTTACTATCGTCATCGCTCAAGCCATTGATTCCAGGGCCATACTGGACCTCAGGGGGCGGTTTTAATATAATATTCGACTGAGATGAAGACAAATGTTGTAGAGACGAGACTGGAGGCGGAGGATATTCGTGGTCGGCAAATACAACGGGAAAGTCAAATCGAGGCAATTCCACAAAGAGTGTGAATCTTTCGTCTTCAACGGGATCACTCTCCCCGTCGTGTTCTTTTCCTTCGCCGTTCGACTGTTTCTCACCTGTCCCATCTAGTGTCATGACTGTACTCCGCTGTCGAGATCGTCTGCGTTGAAGATTCTTCAAGGATGTGCTGGAAGCTTGCAGACCTCTTTTCTCGACGCCCCGAAACACTAGCTGGTCCAACCATTCTACTCGTGGAATTTCACCCATTTCATGTTTCTTAAACAGCTTCTCCAGTCGGTCCAACTCTTCACTTTCTTTGTCCGCCTTGTGACTAGTATCTTTGCCCTTGGCTCCTTTACGGCGTGCGGGAAGAGTGGATGGCGTTGAGGTCGAGTCAAGGCCGTCGGCTGCTTTGCGACGATGAAGGAAGCATTTTTGCCGGCCCTTTTGCAGTTGGTTCTCTTGGTCAAACAATGGAAGTGTACTTCCACCAAACGGTATTGCGTGTCCTTGCGCACCTTCTCCGCCGGTAGGTGACAAGTCCCATATTGTGATTGCAAGCTGCGAGCTTAGAGGTAGATTCGAGTAATGAATAGGCAATGTAAGCCATTCGTTCCACCTATGTCCTGTACGTTAGCAAAGTTCTGTCGCCCAGATTAACTGTTCCTACTTCCGCTCATTCTTGAAAGGCTTGTAGGCTGTCTGGACCGGTACCGTGAGGGGCTTGGAATCCGCCCATAGTTGAACAGTGACATATAGGTCGGAATGCGGGCTAGAGAGATTCTATTCAGCAGGCGTAACTTATTAATTACTGGTAGGCCTCTGCAGTACCTCAGGTTCGACCCAACATGCCTCAAGTCCGGCCTTTGAATAAGTGTCGAGAAGGGAATTTCAGTCTGTTCTCCTTCAAGGCTGATACTATCAAGATGTTAATATCAATATCAGGGTATATTGAGCCAAGTAGAGTAGATGACGTAACTAACATCCTGATATTGACTGGAATATCGACAGCCTCGGAACTTGCAAAAGAGAAAGGTTCCATTGCTACCCATGGTTTCGTGACCCAGATATATTCAGAGTAGGAAGGAGAAGGAGAAGGCCCATCCTCTTCCTCCACCTCCACTACAGCCTTCCTTATCCACTTGGTGGCACGTGCACAAAGCTACTGTACAGTAAAGTGAACGCCAACGCCGCCGCGCGCCAGAATTACCTACGAGTACGCGACTTCCCTCACTTTTCACCAAGACTCGAATATCAGATACAACAACCTCACGGCCCAATTCTAATGTTATAATACCAATACCGATTCTTTTCGCGCTCCATAAACTTTCTACACCATTCCTCTGAGCGGTCGCAAATTCTGTGACTGTCTGTATCGCGCCTGAGACACGCCGTCGCAGCCTGTCGCGTATCTACACACTCTTGCCAACGCGACTGCGCTCCCACTCACGACATGTCGCGGTCTACGAAGGTATCACAGTCGCCAGCGCCTTTCGCCGACGATATTTATGGAGCATCTCCTGAACCCAGCCGATCCCGAGGGAGCAATGCAGCCCCTGCTTCAATGTCTCCATCACCCGTCGCATCAGTATCGTCCGACAAGGAAAACCGATCATCGCGTGCTCCGCTAGACAAAGGGAAAGGTCGAGTGCCTATGGGGCCTCCATCAGGTCCATCGCCTGCGAATGAGCGCGTCAAAAGAAAGCGCACGGCGGATCGCGATACACCAGTCGAACGTAACAACCGAAGAAGACGGACGGTAGAGGCGGATGAAAATAATGTAGAAGGCGACTACGATCCGGATCAGGATATTGAGGAACGCAGACAGCTTCGAAGAGGGCTTCGGGACTTGACCAAGAGAGTTAATGAACAACGATCAGAGTTCTTGGCTGCCGGCAATACAGGTCTTCAGGATACACTCATCAGTGCAGACCAGTGGACGAATCAAGTAAAGCAGACATCAGATGCTACTATCGATGCCCGCCTCCTTGTTCAAACAGCCGATCTCTCATACAAGAAGACCATCGCCCTCACAACGGGGGATACTTCGCAAGGCGTAGATCTGGAGGACTTTTTGTCAAAGTGCCGAGCTTATATGAGAGCTGCACCGGCTGGAGAAGGAGAAGGTGGTCGCCAGCGAGCTCCTAGCAGTACACAACGTCGTCGCGGTCGGCATGATGATGAAGAAGACGAGGATGGTGATATGTTTGACTGGGCATATTTTGGACGCGTCGCGTGCCTGCCACACATCTCTCGGCCTGCTGTCCCTGGATTCCTTCTTGGTCCTCTTTCTGTAGAGAAACGAGCGAAGCGGGTTGTGGTGCGAAAAGCGGCTCTGAGAATAAATGCAATCCAAGAAACGCGACCGGAAGTCTTGCAGAAGAATGACATAGAGAAATCCGAGAACGCAAACCTGACGACTCTTTGTACACAAATTCTGTCCCGGGCAAGAAAGGTGCAGGTAGATGCGATGACTAAGGCGGAATCAGAACATAACGATAATATGTCACAGAAAGAGATCGATGCAGTACTGGATAAACACGGTATTTCAGCAGAAGGAGACCTTGCATTTCTGAAATTCATTATCAACCCCTATTCTTTCGGACAAACCATCGAGAACTTGTTTTACGCCAGCTTTCTTGTAAGGGATGGAAAGGCTGGAATCATAGTGGGCGATGATGGGATGCCGTATTTAAGTATGTGTGCCGCTTCTCTTTTTTATTACCATGCTAATCGTGACATTTCAGCTCTCCCAGAAGCTCGGCCAGCAAACGCTCCCCGCGACGAAGGCCAATCCAAGCATCAAGCCGTCCTAGCCCTCGATATGGCACAATGGAAAGAAGCAATCGAGCTCTTCGATATCAAAGAGCCCATGATCCGACACCGAGAGGAAGAGAGCTATAGTTCCGTGGGGAAGAAGGGCTGGTATGCTTAATAGATATATGGATTCACGTGCATCGGCGTTTTGGGGGGGAAATATCGGCATGTTTTTAACATCCGGGTTGTACAATTAGATACCATTGAGGGGTGGGGACCTGGGGGGGAGCGGGTGAGAATTGCCATGCAGGGGAGGCTATTCGTCGATTTGCATATCACACAACCGGGCTGGAGTTCTTGCTAGACGGATTCGCCTCATGAATACAATGCGACTGTTATTGAGATACCCCTTTTCTGATGAATCTCGTTGTGCTCTTGAATGTACCACAAACATCGCATACTCCAGCGAGCGCCTCCTGCACACTTCCTGGCTTGTTGCCTGTTACTCGCAAGACATTCTGTCCACAACTTCTTGCCTGCCCTGTTTGAAGCTCATTTCAACTTCAATAAAGCGCGAATAATATAAAGCGCCGTCTGCTTCGCTTCGATGATATACTGCAAGCATTCTTTGTACCATCCGCTAATAAGCCCATGGCAACGATATTCTAGATGTGTCTGCACGGGAAGAAACCCCCTCCTTTTGCATTATCCTGCTTTTCGTTACTGTTTTCAGCAATAGTCCTTTACCATTCACTTTGTAATTCCTTGTCATTATATTTGTTGTCAAATTTTTTCATGCTGTCGAATTAAAAGTCGTTCTTTTAGTAGTCATTCGGTTTATATCGACCGAGGAGGCCCTGCAAAGTCATTTGGCTGTCCAATTCTCCATGAAAAAGGTTTCTGCAAGAGACCGCAGGAGGAATTCCATACCTTCTGTGCGATGGTCGCCTTACTTGTTTAAGCGTTTGAGCGTTTGAGCCCGCAAGTCGATTTATACACAATAATATGCGGGACCGTCACGAGCAAGGGTTCGCTCCACGGAAGCTAGCGCAAGCACGCGTCTTTACTGTTTCCAAAGTCCCACGGTTGTCTTCCTACTCATACTTATAAAAGCTTCTTGTTTGCAGAGGATATGAGCATTTACCGCAAGTTGGCCGGATCCATCTACTCCTATGGGAGGTCCGTTGCGGGCGTGTCCTGGCATGTATGGCATGACGCATAGCTCAAGGGCAGCGAGTTTTGTGTTTTCCTAGAGATCTGCGGATTGAGATATGCTCGTTTACCTATGTACTTGAGATGAAGATTGCTGTCAAGAGCGGAGTTGCTGTCAATTGAACGCTACATTCATTGGATTTGTTCTCGCACTAGCTAGCTGTCTTGGGTAGTTGTTCATGGCAAGCAGGCAAAGCCGCCTGCTATGCTAGACCAGACTCCCAAGTGTGCCTCCAAGTGTTCTCTCGGCGCTTAAACGTACTCGTGGACGGCAAGCTGAAACAGAGCTCGCAGACGAAGCCTCTTTATAGACACTTCCTCGAGTACCCGCTTGGGGGGCGTTCGTTGTCCTGTGGAGGTCTTGCAACATCGATCACTCGGTAATGATAGATCCGGGCTCTATTTAAACAGACTGCTGTACATGTCTTGGGACTAGCACGTTAAACACACGGCCATGGGGCAGGATCTAATGTGAGAAGCCGAGCACCGTAGAACGTCTTTGTTTTACTGCCCTTCTACAAGTATAGGATCAAACTGCGGAGTGTATGAATGAAGGGTAAAAATTGCCAGAGAAACCCCTCCCAGTTACCATTCCATCGCTATTATTCACGGTCGAGCGAGAAATTTCTGTCAATTTCGGAATGCTGTCACCGGATTTCTCTATCTCATGCACCTTCCTGCCTGCGAGCGAGCGACAGCGTCACAAAATCAAAAAGAGATCGATTACTGTTGTGCATACAGTATCCTTCGCAGTTTCTCGGGCCATGTCCCGACTTCCCTCTCACGGCTGCATCGTACAGGTAATCTGCAAACTCGCACTTGCCTAATTCGTTCAGAACCTGTTATTTCGATGACCTTTTCTTTTTAACTACTCTGTTCAGCAAATGGAAGCAGCTGAGTCACGTGCAAAGCATGCGGTGAATCCTCAAGGCAGCATTCAAATTGAGGGCAGACTACCAATATATATCCCATCTCATACAAGGGTTGGATAGTATCGAAGGGGAAGCTAGTCTGGCTTCAAGGGCCAAAAAGCAAGTGGTTCGAAGAAGACCCTATTCCTGCCCCCTCAAAAAGCATGACCTAGTTTGGAAGTGCCTAGGTCTGTGCTCTCAACATCCTCTGAGGTATGCTTCCTCGTACTGGATGCCTTATTGAATGTCAGTTGATAGCTGGGAACCCCCACATACGCGTCCTAGTTTTGGGTTGTAACAGATTTGCTACTCCCGTACTCGTTAAAACAGGTGAGGTGGTGGGGGCGAAGTGGGAGTGGGGGGGGGGTCCCTTCCTCAAAGCCCCTGCTCAGTTTCCTTGAAATGCAGCCAGAATCAGAGTTAAGTCATCGATCTCTGTTCTCAAGCGAGCTGGGGATAGTTGTACTCTACGGCGCAGCCTGCAATGGACAATCCGGTCACAAAGTCCAAAGCTGCCTCAGGGGAACATCCTTGAAGCATTCCCTATCCCGTTTAGAATGGTGGTAGAGGTGAGGTTCCAAATGAAAGGAACTATCGGAGTAGTCCTGCAATGGCGCACCATATTGTTACTGGCTTTCCTGTGTTTGATTGAGATGCGCCTCTAGTTCAAATTGTAAGAGCTGACGGGGAACTATAAATTCGTAGTCTACTAGAGGTTTATTCCAAACTATGGAATACCGTGCACATTAACAAAAAAAGTAATATAGTATGCCCAGAAAGAAAATGGTAAATATACTTCTTAGGAGCGAAGACCTGGAAGGTTCTCGGTTTGTGTGGCCTGACCGCATAGTCCCTCTCGCTCGCGACTTTGAATTCATTCCTGACAAGTACCGAGATATTCGAAATACCTGACATCTTCATATGACATGTGGCGTGAGACACTTTCCAGTAAGAAAGTAAGAAGTACCCGACGAAAATTGAGGTAAATATGATAGAAAGAAAATATCGTATGGGAGCAGTACGACCCCAAAGACAGAGCCTCGCAAGAGGTCATCACGAGATACGATAGTTACCAAAAAAACCCCGATATCCAATTAGCATCGATTTCATGTAAGGCAAGCGTGTGCCAGCACCCCTCCAACCACGTTTCACCCTCGTATTCCAAAGGAGTTGATTCCAAAGCTCGTGCTCCCAATCCGGCTTTTGCTCGCAGCAGCGCTGTCCGGATGGAATCAAGGCAAGGGCACACGAAAGGGAAGAATTCCAGTACAGGTGGTACGGCAGGATCGAGGCTCAAAGCAAACCCGCCCCCCCTTCGCGCCGGCGCTCCAACTGCCGGAGTCTTAATCCAACGTCGTGAATTGAGGGAATACGGGCTTACTTCAACCTTATCTTTAGGGATCCGGAGCAGAATTACCTTATCCCCACCATCCCCCACGCAGATCAACGTTACTGTACAGTACTGTACGAGCAACGTCTCTTTAGGATTACGGTTCAAACGAACGCTTGGTCGAGGTTGAGGTTGAGGTCGAGGCCATGGGGGGGGGGGGGGCGTGGGCGTGGGCGGTGCAACAAGGTCTCGTTTGCCCCACTTTTTCCGTGCCTCACAAATCTATGGTGGTACCGTACCGTCTGAACAATTACGAAACGAGCCTCAATCCATCAAACAACAGTGAAATCGCAAAGGGGTAAATATTTCCTTCCATACCGACCGAGTAACTCATTCTCACCGCCTGTCTGCATCTCTGCCCAATGAAGCTTTCATTTTGTTGCTGCCTGTTTGGACGCCCTACGAATGTCCGACGAGGCAAAGGCGCTAGTTGAACTTGTACCTACAGTAGGTATCTCCAAATCCTCATTTCACTTGCCCTTTAGTCGATCTCGGTGACGGTACTGTAAGTCAGCTGAAACGTAGTCCTCTCGTCTCTATGGGAAAAGGGGATCTGTGGCGAAGGAGATGCGACTCAGTCAACGCCCCCTCGGTGCCAGGCAAGTGCAAGTCAGTCGCCCTTTTCCTCCGTTCATTGCTAGTAGCAAAAGAACCTTACTGCGGACAATCGATGGCTGTGTTCTTTCTTATATGTCTGTCTGTCTGTTTCAATGCCGTGTTACACTGCTGCGGGTAGGCAAACGGCAAGGAGGCGTTCATCGGAAAGGAGATAGACGTCGTGTGCCTCGTTTTTGCCCTGAACGAGGCGGCAGACCGAGTACGTCTGCGGCTCCGGCAAAACCCCACAATTCCTTGCCGTATAAGCTCAGCACCAGTCGTTATAAAGCTTCACTATTTGGCCCTGCTTTGTCCGGCAGCGCATGGCGTTCTCGTACACTTTGGGTTTTGAAGGTAGATTCGCGAGCCCTTTTGGGACGCTGGAGCCGACAAGGACCGCTGGATGTTCATGGATGGACCTGGCAAGACGTTCTTCGGATGAGCATTCGAGATCTTTGGGTTATGAGCAACGTCATGCTTTCACGAGGCGGAAAGACTGATCTCGAGGTTGACATTTGAGCATAATGTATGTCTGAAATATGTCGAAAGTCAATCTATAAATTGCAAAGTCTAAAACCTAAAGTACTGCCCCAAAACCAAATGCCAGCTAATCTATTCGATATTGATAGTGAAATCGCAGCAACAGTAAACTGGGTATTCTCCGCGAGAAGATTCTGGTGTAAATCTGTCTTGAACACGCTATGCCGAACAGAAAAGCAGAACTCATGCTAAACCCACTCAGCAACAATAACCACCCATAAATCTCCTTCTTTCCTTAGTGCCATAAACTCCAGGTATGATGATGCTAACGAAGACGCCAGGCACATGCCTAGAAACATGGAGAAAGAAGCTTATTGATCTATATGACTTATCAGCATTGCTTCAAGAGGGCATCTCAGTTTACATACCTACTAAGCCGCATTGCGGACTTTGTGTGACTCCATCGGACAGTTCTCACAACGAACGTGTTGACATTCAACGTTTGTGCAGGCTTCGGTGTATACAGCTAGCAAGCCACTAGCGTGGCAATAACAGCACGACCAAAACCATTCCCAGTGAGTTTTTTCGGATTGCTGTTCTTGCTTTCCTTTGCTACTGCCGCCATGACGAGACGGTTTATGGCCCGAAGATCCGTGGTTGCGGCCTGACATGTTGAGAGATTGAGATACTGGTGAGACGAGGGAGGTTTTGATATTGCCGAATATACTGTAGATGTAATTATGCAGAAGAGTGAATTGATGTTGAACTTCCCAACAGCGAAAGACAGGAGCTTATATCATTGTTTGGTGATAGCTAATGAACTCAGCCAGCGTTGACAACTCACCGAAGAAATGAGGCATGCCAAAAAGAAGCCCGACCGCAAGCTATGGAAGCCTTGAAGTTCATTCTTCTAAAAGTGCGCCTGGCAGGAGTCACGGATTGGTATTGAGGGGGCAATGCTCCTTCTCACGACCTCCTATCATCCAACAACTTGTAAATTACTTTGGTGGCTGAGGTGTCCATGCTCCTCATTGTAATGAAAGGAATGGTTGGAATACCTGGTATTGAGAAGAGTCAGATGGCGGAGTCAAGAATGTCTGCATATTTGAGGGTCGAACGGTAAACAGAGGCAGGATAGGGGCGGAACACAGAGCAGCGTCATGTGAGTGACGGGACAGTAATTTCTTTGAGATCTCGGTGAGGATCCTACGGCTCGTAGTTGGTGAAGGAACGAGGGCGAGGGTTTTGCCTTTGGCGTCTCCAGCTTCTTCGAACCGGTACTGAATAAGGGTAGATCAGTACCCGCCCGAATGGACTTAGGAACTAGTGGTCCGGTGAGAGTCGAGACAAGGCTGCTCCGAGGACCCACTTTCAGATTCCTCACAGAGAAAGCTCACAGATAAACAGACTATGTTATCATGTAACCTTACACAGATCCAAGCAGGATGAACACATAATAGCATAAACCTGAATCCTTCTCGAAAAGCGTAGACCGCCGAAAAGGATTCGAGGTTGGTTGCGGCTCAAAATGCGACGCTAAAAAGCACGAGACTAGGAAGAGCTGTACAATGCTAGGCACCCATGAGGCTGAAAATTAAAACATAGCAAGGCGCAGTAGTTTCGGTAAGAGGAATAATATGTGACAAATAGTTCTATGAGATATCTATGGAGGATCGTAAATTACTCAAGTGACGGGGTGGAGATGAATATGCAAGTGAGGCGAAAGGTGCTCAAAGGGAGGCAGGAACGCTTAGCATATAGCCCTGAAAGACCTGAAAGTGACTGATATGGAGGGAGGCCTCTTGTAAGAGTGGAGCGGTAGTTTGGCGTCGGAGAAAAGATTGTCTACGAAACGACAACCGGTTCTAGCCGGGGAAGCAGATGCATGAGATATGGAGTCACACCCTTTATTCGAATTGTACGCAGTACCGGTCCAAAGCTGAGGTGTATACTGCCGACGCTACCTTAGCAATTATATTCATGAATAACAGTACAGTCTACTAACCTTGCAGCATCCAACCGAATCAGTTCTCCCTTCAGTACTTTGTAAGCTCCTGCCTACAGCATTCGCAGATCTTGTGGCTACACTCTATGCAACCCAGCACGTAGTGAACTTCGTAGGGACCTGAAATTGAAGAAATCGGAGTTATTATTGGCTAAACATGGTACATTTAGGAGATTGGAGATTGTCCCAGGAGTCCTGGGACATTACTCTGGAGATATCCGAAGTAGGAAAACCTCTTCTAAGATGCTGACTTACCGGAGTTATCTTGGCAGCAATACCAAACGCGCCGTTTCCTTTTTGACGTCGGTCCGTGTTGTTGATACGATCCACGCAAGATAGAGATTTGAGAAGTGATGCTGTGCTTGGTAGTCTCTGAGAGATCATCTTCCTCAAGTTCTTCTATCCGATGGAGATTTCTTTGACGGAACAGTATTCTGCTTTGGAGCTGGCTCGGCATGTTCGATCGTCGCATTCGTATCGCGGAGACGCCCGCAGGATGCGCAGTGCTCATTGAGTAGTAAAGATTGAGGGCCTTCTCGACACGAGCCGCAGAACCAAACTCCGGTCTCTGGCATACAGCGGTACTGCTTCAGGGTCGTGGGTAAAGTTAGAACAGACAAGGAGATGTGCTTTCAGTTGGTAGATAGAATTGAATATCTCGGACTCTCTGATTGAAGACATGTTGGAAGTAGCGACGACCGCAGAGCTTTATACTCCCTCGACGTTGTCCAGAGCGTACTCTTGAACGTAGGACAGGGAAGCCAGAGCCCCAGACACAGCGGAAGGAGTATGCCCTTCAAAGGCGAAGAAATGCAGGGGAAGGGCGACTTATAGTATCAAAGGGCAAATTACCAGCTGCAACTTCCCTACCGAAAGAGTGTGTCGCTTTCCCAGCAATTGTCTAGGATAATAAACATAGTGGCTGCTGATTTCGCCGCACCTGGCATGGTAGAATCTCTCGTCTCCCAATCAGCGTCTCTCAAAGGCCTTGACGGCCTACCGAACCGTCATGGATTGGAGTCTTGTGGGCGAGTTCTTGGGTCTCCGAACGCATTTTTCACCCTGCCATGGCATGAAAAGCACATGGGGCGTCGGTACCTTAAATCTACCATTCTGATCGGCTTATTGAAGGAGTAGAAGTAGTCTGGTGGTTGATTGAGCCTCATTAAGCCAAGCTCCCGTGCTCAAGGCTACCTCTGTTTGCGTATTTTGAGCCTCATTTTGGTCTGAAGAATCTTATGATTCACAACATTACACTTACAAGTCGCAACAAGGCAGCCTTTGGCCCTTCAAACCGAGAACTACCTTAGCAAGTATCAAAGACAGGCTGGTAGACTTGATGCCTTGGAGGTCTACTGATGCCAAGATGGTGTACCGGATTTGAATCTTTCCGTATGATGCACGCCACCACAACACAAATCTTGCCGTCCATATTGACCCATTTAATGATAGCAAGAAGATAATCGTAAAGGGCTGGAGGCTTGACATAAGAACGCGCTTCGACCAAGGCTAGCTCCAAGATTGCAATGCCAAACTTGACTCTGCAACCAAGTTTGCACTTGCAAGATTCCGGGCGTTGCAAGGGCAGAGCCCTGACGGGGAGGGTGAGATGGGGAAAAAACAAAAGGAGTTCATGGTCCAATATCCTGGAATAGAGCGCTTCAAGACGCCCTCTATCTTTCAAGATTGCTTTGGGGCAGGCTCGACCAGTAAAGCCTTCGGAAATAAGACACACCTGGGCGACACCCCAGTAAGTCGACGATAGCCTGTCGCACAATGTCCGGAGTAGATTCCTAAAAAGTATGCTTTGCAATGTGTCTCCTCAAACCCATCCCATTCTCTCTGGAAGTTGTAGCCACAAGCTGATGATTCCTTCTAAATCATTGATCCTTTTAATGCAGCACTTGAAGAGGCAGTATTGTGAGCGTTGTCGCTGGAAAGTAGCAAAGATAATGTGTGCGGAGTAGATTGCTGGTGCACCAGGTGTAACATAAGGTAAAGAACGAGGCTGAGAAAAGAGAGGTCTGGGTCTGGATTTAGCCAGGCTAGGACACGCTAGACCTGGTTAGGACGATAACATCAGCTAGAATATCGCTGCAGCTGGGCTGGTGTAAATGGCTTCAAGCATACATGATTACGAACATATTCTACAGCGATGATACATAATCGCAGAGCCATTGCCCATTCCGAGTTTGCTCGGTACCCTTTCACGCGTCAAATACGCCAATAACCTCATGGAACGCGCCAGATGGACATAATACAAAGGACGGCCGACCGAAACCAGGCCGTGAACTTGTGGACGGCTCGTTTTATTCCTTTGGTCTTGGCTGGGGTCGTTGGTTATGCCACTTATGTTCTTGTCGCTCTTCTATGCGGTGAGTCTTGTCAATCTCCAGGCCAAATTGGGGCTTTTCATTGACATTCATCAGTAAATTACCTCTTGGTAAAACACCACGACAAAGGCGCCGCAATTCCTATACTCGTCATATACTTCCTTCTGTTTATACCCATGGCCGCCTCATTCTTTCGCGTACTCTATTTTACGATTTTAGATCCTCCATATGTACCTCTAGGGCCTGCGGCAATTCGAGATAGAGAAATGAAAGGCAAAACACAATCAGAGGAAGATGGCATTGGGGCCGGCGCGTATAGACCCGGAAATTATAGGAACGACGTGGACTCCCCCGGGCTAGAATTATTCTATTCGAAGGATGTGTTTGTGTGCGAACAGAATGGAAAGCCTATATGGTGCTCCAACTGCGGAAACGTATGCAAATCTTCCATTGCGTAATGTGTAGAGAAGAAGCTTGCTGATTTGCGAGATTTCAGTGGAAACCAGATCGCGCCCATCATGACAGTAGCTCCGGCCGTTGTATTGCCAAAATGGACCATTTCTGCCCTTGGTATGTTAATGATAGTCTGTTGGGAATACCCACTATACTCCAATTATGCGCTAATCTTTATTCTTCATCAGGGTCGGTGGTCCTGTCGGTGAAAATAACTTCAACTTCTTTGTCCAGTTTACGTTTTGGACTGCTTTGTATTGCCTTCACTTAATTATTGTCATGGCGATCTATGTCCACAGACAGCTTACAGTCCGGGTAAGATTGGGCGCCTAGCTAAAATCAAAAAGAAAAATAGAAAAGACAAGCGGCTAACTATAGTGTTCAAAGGATGAGAACCTGAATCACCACTTTGCAGCTATTTTGGGACTGTAAGTATCCCATTTGGGGTGCTTAATTTTTACTGATTGGTTTCTCCCTCATTAGTGCTGGGTTCTTCTTCGCGTTTACAGCAAGCATGACCGGGACTTCTGTTCAACTTCTCATTACAAATCGTACCTCTGTTGAAAGACTTGGCGCAAAGACAAAGATAACCACACTCGCTATAAAACGCCCCCCTCTGGAGGAGCTCGCTAGAATAAATCCATATACAGCACAGAATCCGTCATATAACGTGATTATTTACCCACTTGAGCCAGGCCATGCTCCAGCCTCCCAAGTACACCATGGCCCACCGGTCATGTCTTCTGCGGAAATAGATGCGTACAATAATCCGCTGAACCAAGACCAGGAGGCATCTGCAGGACCCGAAGAGCTAGTGACATCTAATAGTCCAACCGGAGGAGATGTCGCGACCCCTTCAATGGCGAGGCCTACAGCATCGGGAAACAATCATCCAAGCGGGGTTCTAGGGAATGGAGAATCACAGGAGAGGATGTCTGCAAGAGATCTGAACGCAACCAAAACCTTCGCGATCTTGAATACGTCGAACCCTGGCGATAACCCGTGGGCTTTGGGCTCTGGAGTTGCAAATTGGCAAACTGTCATGGGAACCGGTGTTTTTGATTGGTTCTTGCCAATCCATAAATCGCCGTGCTCCTACCATGAAGATCCAGAAAGTCACTTCGCACTTGGACCAGCGGTTGACCGTCTCCGAGAGCAACACTCTTTGATCGCTGCGGGGGCCGCTCCCTCACCGCGAGGTCGCAAAAAGCTCCTTCATCGGCTTAACGGAGGAGCGAACGAGAAGGGGACCCAAGGCAAAAAAAGAAAAGAAAAAGCTACACCTACATCGACGCTCGGATCTAATCAAATAAGGATGAAAAATCTCAATGGCCATGCCTCTCAGCCCCCTATCTCCTAGCTCGCGTGTTGGTCGGTAACCTACAGGGATCGCGTTCACGTTCGTGTATGACATGACGAATCATTTACTTCCAACGTGTTTTGGACAGATGGCGTTTGGGTGGAGAAGAATGGAACCCGTGATAATCCCATATATTGTACCTTATTTGAAAGCAAGCGAGTGCCACGGAAGCTAATGTAAATGAGCTGGCAGTGTGATGCGAAGGATGCACCTAATAGTAGAAGGCTTCTGGTGGTTGGATGTTATGCGAGGGCTAGGTCTTGGAGTTTCTGGGCAACAAGGATTGTGAATATAGAAGTGTGACATGGGGTTCTGCACAAACCATTGGCTTGGGAGACAGCTGTATAAATACCCATATGCACATTAGCTAGTGTATATTTCTGGAGCTTTGATAAACTTGATTTGAGGATGAAGCATAATTGAAATATACCCCGTTTACCACCCTACGCCTTGCAGCTGGTTCGCCATGCCATATAGACACAGATACCTTGTTCGCTACCACAGCAGCCTTAGCAATAGAGGGAAGGCGCACTGGGCTGCATTTCCAAGCCCTTGCTAAAATGCTTGAGCCACGTTCAGGGGGCAAGCGCAAACGAGCAAGGGGCTCTCCTGCAAACAACTTTACCTCAACCTCATGTCTACCACAAGGCCTCGTCTACACAAGGCCTCGTCCACACAGACGACGAGGTCATTTTTCGAAGCCGCAAGCGTCCTCGAGGATGTTGTCCAAAATTCGAAACAATCACGTGTTTTGAAATGCAAACTTTACTTCAGCGGACCGAGCTCGAGCTCTTTCGATCAACGCAAGATCATCTACCACCGATGTGTTCACCGTCCTGCAGCTTTCAGGTGGGTGTTTGATAATGCTGCGAGTGAGTGTAATGTGCAAGGAGAAGTCCTGAACAATGGATACTTGGATACATCCAGACTGAAGGACCCCGAGCCAACATCAAGATCAAGATCGACTGCCTCAGGGACCCGACAAGCAGACAACGAAAACCGCGAATACCCATACACGAACAATACCAATCAGCAATCGCAACTATACCAACTCCGCAAATTCAGAAGTCCCACGCCCTCGCATTCCTCCATCTGTCGTGGCAACAGAAAGGGCTTCTTAGAAGGAGCTGCATGTCTCGACCCGTCCGTTACCCGGTACATACCATGAGTATCAGTATCTTGTAGGAATAAGCGGACATATTGGCGGCAGGGCGGTTGAACGCGGTCGAGATACGATAGGGAGCTAAGCATGAGGTCAACGAGGCCAGCATGGAGGGCAACAAGGTCTGGAAATATTTGAGGGCAGTGGATTGCCTAGAGGGGGTCTGAAAGATGCAATTGACCCGTTTATATTGATGAACAATGGAAAGCTTTGTGGACAAGACAAGCTGAAGGTGTTTGAGTCCATGGCAAGCTTCAAATTGCTGGAATGCTTCCGCAACGTGGTCCGATACTATACCAAGAGAACTTTTGCAACTCATGCCTGTCGATGAAAGTCGAGAAAAGGGGATTTCCCCATTCAGCTAAGCTTTGTCTTGGTCACGGTCATCTGGAGCTTGTTCAGACTGAGGAATATTTCTAGATTGTGCTTGAGGAAACGACGCAGCCAACGAAAAAATAATGGAGCAATCTACGAACGCCTGCCACCACCAACAAAGGAGCCAAACTTCACGGAACGAAACAGTAATAGGCCGTTTAAGCTTGGTTCCCTGACGCCTAGCTCCCTAGGCGTCCCAGCAACGACAAGAAAAACAAAGATCTAACGCAATAGAGGCAGCATAAAGTGGAAAGAAACCCTTCTTCTGACCCCACCCCGAGAAAAGAGAAGCGACAACCGTCAAAATAAAAACATCCAGTGGGCTAGTAATAGCTGATAGTCACCTGATGAACAGAGTGAATGGAACAAATGCCTAAGAAAAGAAAAGAACATGAAAGTGGAAACTGGAACGACAGGATATAAACGACAAAGATGAAAGGAACATCCACCAACCGCCCACACATGTCTACCTCGGCCCTTCTGAATCTAATACACCTTGCCAAATTCTCTATCCAAAGCATGCGTTGTCTTCTATCCACGACATATCTCCTGCTGGACCGATGAAGTCTATGGGGACCTAATCTTGCGCTACAACTCTAAAGAATAGTACAATAGCCACACGTGATATGGTTACAGTCGGGGCATGTATCATCGCACCATGCTCCATTGACCTCACGGTCACATTGGCAGCACACCCAAAACCCTTCCATTGGGGGCCTGTATTGCGTATTACCGGCCGTTCGCTGCGAGGTGGCATACGCAACCCGTTCCTCACAATTGTCACATCTTGTATGAGAACAGTCTGGACAGTTCTCGCCCCAATTTGGATAGCTGACCTCACGTCCGCATTGACAGCACCTCCAATGATCCACCGGTACTGCATGAGTGATAGTGTAAGACATGGCGTGCTTGGATATCTCGCTGTTGACTTGTGGGTGTACGGGTCAGAGGAAAGTAGACGGCTGGTTTCGTCTGCGGAAAACAAAGCAGTATAGTGCAAAGCTGGAGCGTTGAAAAGAGCGCGCAGCGGCTGAGTATAATGAGGGTGTCGAAGTAAACTGATTGAGGTACTGGGAAAATGATCGGAGCTGTCTTGAATTTCTTGCAGTTCTGTGTTTCCTGCAGACTTCGAAGTTGTTGATGCTTTCTGTTGATGCTTTCGTCCATTTCAACAGTATTGCCGTGGCGTCTATATAGTTCCTAGACCGTCTTCCGGGCACAAGAGTTCAAGTGAAAGTTCGCCTGCTCAGGGCACTCACCTAGGACAAGTATACATTCTTTGTTGTTCAACTTCCTCCTGGGGCCACCCAGGTACCCCAGCAGCGCCATACCATGTCGCTGGTCATTGAGGCTTTATCGCAGATGCTCATCATTCCAGACCGAGGAGCTCTTAGACGAAAGACAAAGCTAGCATAGCAAGGGCCTAGTAGCCACTCGCAATATAGAAGTCAGGGCAATCCATGGCAAATCTTTGTTTCCAGATGACGAACAGCATCGGAGAGTTAAGTCAGCAGGAAGATCTCGGGCAGCCGGGCAGTGCAAATAGAGAAGCTATCACGACGTGATCATGGCTCGATTGCGTCCTTGGCCTGTTGTTTCGATGAGCTAGCCTCGCACTCTTTAATTATCATAAGTCAGAACTTCCGAATCACCGCCATGGAAAGGATGTTCGCCCAGGATTAGCTAACAAGGTAATAGAAGCTATATTCCTCTGGCCGGAGAATCCCGATACGCCTTCCAGACGTCTTCTCTGCGTCTCGAGACTTGAAACGAGTGTCGATAATATGTCGGGAGTTGAGGCTTGGCATGTTATAGGGCTGTCGAATCTCCGAATAGCGTCATGCCAGTCCCATGGTCTATCCAGTCCAGTCTGGGTTTCATTGCATGTGCCACGTATATCAAGATTCTTCAGCACCGCCTCAACGTGGAGCGAAGTCGGAAAGTAATCAGTTCGGGCTCTGAGTACGATGAGGTTAGCTTTTGAATTTGACAAGGCTCGAGAATTAGCCCTGTCAGGGGTAGTCACCCGACATACGTACCAACAAACGGGAAACGTCGTCATTGCAAACTTACAGTGATCCATCTTCTTGGGGCGATTTTCCACGACAGAATAACTGAAGAGGACTGCAGCTCTAATGGAAAGATCAAATGTATTGGCCCCCACCCGAACCCAAAGTCCAACTTGATACGACCGTACGCCGAGGTGTTGCCCGTGAATTTCTTTTCGGTGAAGAATCGTTGGCCTTGACTCTCCAATGACTTGTTAACCGTAACGGAATCATATGACAATCCCACTCTACAAATAAAGGGCAATGAGGTAAATACAATCGCCTTGTTATGCTTCATGGGCCTTCAATTTCGGTCGCTCCGAGGAGAGATTTTACGGCCTTCGACGAGGATCGGTCCGATTTTTGACGCTGAGTTTTGTAGCATCAGAATCAAAGAGCTGTGAAAATGCCATTAGCTCTTCCCAATGCTATACCGAGATTCTACGGCCACCAGTTTTCATCCGACCCGGATAATGAACAATATGACATGACAGGGATGGCGATCAAAGGGTTCGTAAGAAGACGAATGGCAGTTGATGCTGGACCTCGAACGTCGTTTGAAGCAATGGATGGATCCATCGTCGAGATTCTGGGCACTTTAGGCGCAGACATTGCATTCAAATGGTTTCCTCACAAGCAAGACAAGAAGATTGACGGTGAAAGGGCATTGTTAGATTATGAGGGATTGATAGATCCGAGATGTGGCCAAAACTTGACCAGTAGACCCATCTATTACATCTTAAGAGCCGCATGCCACGGAGGGTGTGTGGCAAAAAAATTGAGAGGCACATCATTCCCCGGAAGAGTCGACTTGCATTGATTTGAACCCCGCTGTACAACCCTTTCAAGCCACCACAAGAACCATTCTGGTAAGTATATGAACACCTTGCTACCAGCCCACCTATCATCAATCATTTCAAAGATACTGAGCTTTGATCTCGCAGGGTCCGGCAATCTACCCACTACATCCGCGCCCATTTGGGTAATAGATGCCCCGCACCAGTGTTGTACTATACCCATGGGTTCGTCATCCCAGGAGCACTGTCTTACATATTCTTGCTTCGGCCAGCTCATGTTGCTTTTCCTTCTCACACCAAGGCATCGTTCAGGAGGCCGAAGTAGCCCCTCAGCAGGCCATCCCGCTACTACATTTTTGTCAGCGAGGTATCGGGGATGAGCAGTCCCCCCACTCCACCCTTTGAAAAGCCACCAAAATTTGCATATACCACCTACAGATAAAACAGTCCTTGTATTTCCACTAGCAATCCCTGTGCAGTTGTAATCCCGAAAGAGAAACGAACGTCGTGTACTAGGAATACGGAAATCGACGTGTTGGGACTTTTGGGGGAAGTCGGGAATGGATGTGTCTAACAAAAGACCGGGAATCGCAAGATGGGAAGAATGGAAAGTGGGATAACGACGCGTATCGTTCTTGTATACCCATTCAGTGATATTCGATTAATATATTTCCGGAAAATCTAGAATACAAAGTAGAAAGAAAAGGTTGTGATTAAATGCTACCAAAAGCGGACTTTTGAGCCTAACAAAATTGTTCTCAATAAACATCACGAGATAAATAGCTTAGTGGAGGAGAAACAGGATCTGACTTCACTTGAAGCTGAGAGAAGAATTTGAAGAGTTGACTGTTATTTCTAATCGAATTGCTCTGTCCTAAAAAAAACAAATCTTTTACCTACTGTACCTTACTGTAGCTAGCGTAGTGACATCAAGACTTCGCGTCTCCCCTCTCTACCCCACGCGCGTGAAGACATCCAAACCTCAACCACCTCACAACCAGACCTCAAGCCCATTCTTAAAATAAGAACACCCATCCTACGATGTGCGCCAAATCGAGACAGAGAATTTATCATTCTTCATGACCATCTGGTCTGCCTGGCTTTGGACCAGTGCTGAGAATCTACCCCTCCCCTCTTCAAGATATAAGGTTCGACCGGAAGTTAGGGAATTGTTGCCCCTTACCTTGCGAGGATCGATTCAGCCATTGGATTCACTATTTCCGCTCTTTGGGCCAGAGATTGCATCCTAGATATTCCGTGGACCTCCTCTTCCGCCAACCATGTCGTCCTCCCAGCCTTTTGAAGCATCCTCGCCAATTCGAACCAAGAAGTCCCGGTTTACACATAGACACCTTGCGCAACTTGCAGCATCATCTACGACATGCCCTCTTCGAGTCATTGCCCATGTGGATTTAGATGCGTTTTATGCGCAGTGTGAAATGGTGCGGTTGAATGTTGCTGAAGATCAACCTCTCGCTGTTCAGCAATGGTATATATACCTTCTATGATTTAGCACCATTGCTGATAAGAATGCCTAGGCAAGGCCTGATAGCGATCAATTACCCAGCCCGAAAGTTCGGCCTAAACAGACACATTACAATTACAGAAGCAAAGAAGCTCTGTCCGAATTTGATATGCCAGCATGTGGCGACTTGGAAAGAAGGAGATGAGAAGTGGGCGTACCACGACGATGCCTTTAAGAATATTGCTACACACAAGGTATCTCTCGACCCGTATCGTCTTCAGTCCAGGAGGATATTGGCGTGTATCAAAGAGGCTCTCCCGGCAGATCTCCAAAGGGTTGAAAAAGCAAGTGTGGACGAAGTCTTCATGGATTTGTCGGCCCAGGTCCATGCTGCAATGCTGGAGCGTTATCCTGAGCTGTCTGGGCCACCGCCGTATGATGATCCTACAGAGAGTCTACCGCTTCCGCCTACAACAGCTCTTGACTGGCAAGCCGATGCACTTATAGATCTTGATGCTGATGAAACAGAGGAGGAGGATCCGGATTGGGACGATGTGGCTATTTTGATTGGCTCTGAAATCGTCCGTACAGTCCGGGCCGCTGTCCGAGAAAAGCTTCAATATACGTGCTCTGGTGGCATTGCTCAGAATAAGATGATAGCGAAGCTCGGATCAGCACACAAAAAGCCAAACCAACAAACTGTGGTTAGGAACCGAGCTGTGCAAAAGTTCCTTTCCGATTTCAAATTTACTAAGATACGGGGATTGGGAGGCAAGCTTGGAGAACAGATCACCACTGCTTTCAAGACTGATACCGTCAACGAACTGCTCCCGATTGCTATTGAACAACTAAAGCAGAAACTTGGGGACGATACAGGAACATGGGTCTATCAGATAATCCGTGGCATTGATACAAGGTATGTGGTTTCAATCATCGCATCTACACTTAGTACTTCTACGATTGGAAATCTACGATTGCCCCTTCGCCAAATCAGGATAGGTGAGGGGGTTGTCACGGATGGATGACCGGATTATGATATGCTGCAATCTACAATTACTGATTTTGAACAGTGAGGTAAACTCTCGAACCCAAATCAAGTCAATGTTATCTGCGAAATCGTTTAGGCCTACTATAACCACACAGGAACAAGCAATTCGATGGCTACGTATTTTCTCGGCGGACATCTACTCCCGACTAGTCGAGGAAGGAGTTGTGGAAAATAAGAGGCGGCCAAAGACCATGAACCTACACCATCGACACAGCAGTCAAACAAAATCTCGGCAAGCACCAATTTCTTTGGGGAAGAAGATAGATGAGGCCGGGCTGTTTGACCTTGCCAAGACACTTTTGGGTCAGATCATGCAGGAAGGCCAGGTTTGGCCATGTTCAAACATCAGTCTCAGGTAGGCTCACTCGAAGTTCCATAGAATGTCCATCAATGCTTCTAATACACCACTCACTGCCACTGCAGCATCCCAAAGCCAGAAGAGTTGGTTTGAAAGCTAACTTATGATCCTCTGTAGCGTTGGAGGTTTCGAGGACGGCATTGTTGGTAATATGGGGATTGGGGCCTTTTTGGTCAAGAAGGATGAAATGAAAGCACTGGACACGGGTCCAGCCATAAATGAGGCCGGTCAGGAGAGACCGGAGAAGCGAAGGCGCACCGAACCATACACAGGCATCCAGAGATTCTTCAAAATGGACAGCACAGACGAGCATGATGATGAATTCGGATCTCAATACTTATCCGGTATTGATACTACTTCAGCTGAAAATGCAGACTCAAATGAGGAAGATAAGGCAGCATCGCCGAATTTGCCTTGCCCTGAGGCAACCGCAGGCAAGAATACCTTGTCAAATGGTCCACTGGGAACGCATCAGCAACATATAACAGATTACATGTGTGATCGTTGCAGCATGGCCTTAGAATCTGCAGAAGCTTTACAGAGTCATCAAGACTTTCACTTTGCAAAGGATCTCGAGGATGAGGAACGTACCCGAGTGGCACCTAAACAATCTGGCGCCATTCCCAACAACAAAAAGTCCACGGGAACTGCAAGCAAGAAGAGAGGTGCACGCAACAGTAAGCCGGAGAAAGGGCAAAGCAAGCTTGCATTTGGATGATTTGGTTGGAGCATAAGAGTGCATGGAAATCGAGGGCGTCTGGAAGCACATTCTAAATGTCAATCCACTCCCCTTGAGTTTGAAGAGAACGCCTGGCGGTTGGCAAACCTCACCAACTTTGTTTATCCCTATAACGGTGTGCCACAAGATTCATGATGTCGCGGTATAGATGTTTGGCAACGATAGATCTGCACAAACTAAAGGCTTTATTTGCACCACACCGTGGAAAGTAAAGCATCAACCTTGCCCGCCGGGAACACAGCATGAGAGGGATACAGATATGCACAAGCCGGGTTCGAACAGCATACATAAATGGCTGATAGGTACTCTGCAACGCATAGTTAAAAGATGCACATCAAGCAGATTTCGATGCTACGGAACGTTGATCATTTGGAACGAAAACCGGTCAAAATCTGGGCTCCTAACATACTTACCCGTAGCTAGAATTATCGAGAGGTCAAACTCTCAATCGCGTGAGATATCATGAGACGAGCCAAATGAAGCTATTCACGAACGTCCTGGGATAAGAAAGTGAGTCGGGTTCGGGGTCTGCCGCATTAAAGTGCTGGCGAGCAGACTTGTGACGGTTTGCTGTGTTTTCCAGCGAATGACAGGCTGCGACGTAGGCAGATGGGCATAGTTGGGCCGAAATGCATGGAGGCCCAACCCGACCGAGGCGAGGCACACGCCACAACGCAACTCACCACAAATCTAATGGCTGCTTTGCTTTGCTCTCTTCGCCAAGTATTTTGCAGACCAAACAGTTTGAGACAGGGAAAAGGAAAGGGGTTTCTGTTGATAATGAAAAATGCAATATGAGCAGAGCCTCTCAGGATTGAAGTTGGTACTCATTCGCTATCCCATCCCGCAGGCGTTCTTTAGGCTACCCGTCCCCGTCGTCCCCCGCCCCCCCTTCCCTCTATCTGCTGGCAGCGTAACAGGCAATATCGATGCAGTTGGTTCTGCAGTAGCGGAAATCTCTCGAGGCAGAGCAGAGTTCCAAGGACGAAGATTGGGGCCTTGAGGTATTCAGACCCACCTGGCCCATCTTCATTTGTGACGAGTTACTATTGCGATCCTGTTGTTGGGAGTGAAGGCCATTGATTAAGCATAGCTCCAGTTTTCAGGCTTACCGCAATTCTTTTCCTTTAAGTAGTCCACGAATCTGCCCATTTCCGGACTTGCGACGAAAGTTTTTCGGCATTTCAAATCCAGAATATGGGGTTGTGTCTAATCGATATCATTAATCAACTCACACCCACCACCAGTTCAAAGGCCTTTCAAGTCTTGATCTAATATATATTTATATATATCGAGGCTCAAAAGGGCTTGCAGAGACGTCTAAAGCAGCGTGGCAACCTTTGCCACCCCCCTAAAACGAAAGCAGCATCGTACCAGACCGCAATAGGACCGCAGCACCGCAGAACCATTGCACTAGCGAGTTTGCCGCTTCCCAACCCCTCCAATCCTCACCCTCACCCTCACTTCCTTCTCTCTCCCTCACTCTCTCACACCCAGCGACATCGAGCTGCTGCAACCACCAACCAGTCAACTCGCGCGGGCTACCAATCTTCAACCCCCTCTCCCCCTAAGGCCACACGCTTGTGCAAACCGCTCTTTGGACTCACCGTTTTTCATCCCGGATAAGTGGACGGGATTCCCCCGCGCCTCTGGCTGGACTATTTCTTCTCAAGGCTTCCCTCCCCCGGCCACAACCACATTTGGATCCCTTTTCAGACTTTTCACTTCCCATCCTATTATCGCCGATTTCGTACTACCACACAGACTTCCTAGGCTGACGTGGTGTGTGACTCGCATATTTTCTCTCTTCGTCCTCGGAGCTCCTTTCTCCATTCTTGCACATTTTTCCACGGATTTCTCACCATGTCTGGAAGAGATAGAGACAGAGAACGAGACAGGCGCGCAGCCGCGCAGCCTCAGCCCGTACGAATGAGTACTTTGTACCTAGGGATGGTATCGACCGAGAGGTCATTACCGCCGACATCTGTCGGTACCTTGGGAACGATGCTCTCGTACGGCCTGGTAACTACGAGGCACGTTCCTACCAAAGCAAAACTAGACTTGACGGCATACTAATTGTTTCGCAGAACCCGTCGACTCGACAAATACAACAAGGCTACTTCATCACTGCGTACCGGAATTTAACGACCGTAATATTCCTTTCTTATGACCGATAAAGAGAACGATACTGATCCTTCGTGCGATAGGCTATGATTGCGGATCTAAAGGCTGATTCCGACAGATGGGAAGCCGAGCGGCGATCAACCCAGTCAAGAGGACAGCCTTCAAATGGTATACCTTCGAGAGAATCGGACGGTATGGTTCGAAAATCTAACACACCTATAGTGGAGTACCGGGCTTCTACAACACATCAGTCCCGACAGTACTATGGACCCACTGAAGCTGCCACAGGAATGTCTACCCCGGGATATGCACCCGCGGCTCCCTCTGCAAACGTGGCCCAGGGAGTATATGATCAAGGTTATCCACCATCAGGAAGCTATGCCCCGCCGGTTTCCAGTGGATATGCCAACCCTCCATCAACATATTCCCAACAGGATAACAATTATTATGTTGCTGGAGCCAATATGGAGGCCCTCCGTCCTGTGCCCCAACCAGGAACAGTTCCAAGAACAGGCCAGCCGTATAGCGCAACTCCTGCATATGCCCAAAGAGATGCCAATGCTTACTACTCTCCACAACCGCCTGCGCCTTCAGTTTCATCGTCTCAGTATCCATCCAATCCATCGGATCCCTACTATGGTCGTGGTGCGTACAATCACCCGACACCTTTCCTTCCCTGCATGTCGCGATCGAGAATTCTCTAACAGTTTAGTCCCCCCCGTAACAGGCACCTATGATTCCCAGGATTATGATACTCGTCAATACCAAGACAACGGGGCTTATAGCCAGGCGCAAATGACCCCTCAAAGTACCACAGCCACTTCGGGATCATCCAACAGGCCACGTGAACGTGAGAGAGACTCAGACCGTGAAAGGCGTCATCGCCACCGTTAGGATTCCCATTAGGACTTGACTTTACATATCTGCATTCTGTCAGCTCATTCGTGGGAATTGCATTTTCTGGCGTTTTTCATTGTTTCATTTATCACTGGATTCGCCGGCATCTCTGGAGCATTTTGCCTTGGATATACCTGCCCAAATCGTGGACCCAGACCCATTCAAACGGGCTTTTACACCTTTTTTGTCTGATCTTTTGAGCCGCCAGGCCTGTACTCAAGCCGGAGTTGAAGGCCCAAAATGATCTTGATCCCAGGAGATATGTTATCTCCGGAGATTGGAGATTTTGAACACTGGAACGACGACTTGCTTACGCCGAGATGAATTCCGTGAGATGACTCGGCCCTGCGCGCACAGTTTACACGTATTATGCCTTATGAAATGGACCAAGGAAGAGAAATATGCATTATGTTTTGCACGGTTATTACTGTCCAGTGCACCAGTGATTGCATATATACAGGCCGTTGTGGCGCCCGGGGTTTTGCTTTTTTGCGTGTTCTGGGATACCACCTTCACACCTGCTGCCTGGATCCTTATTGCTACCAATGGTATTATGTTCTGAGTTCGCTACGTCCGGTTAGCTTTCTCAATTTGTGAGTATTCTAGACATGGCTAGAGGGACTAGCTTGGGTACGGACCAGGCAGCATGGTGACTTTGTATATATCGGCCGCCACAGGCACATTGCAACGGAATAATTTCCACCCTCAATACGCGTTTCTCATTTCCAATGGATGTCCCACATGGAAGAACATTGCCTTTGGAGTCTTACTACTGACTTGACAGAATTGGTCGCTTATTGTACTTCCCATGGATTCCAACTAGGAAAGGACCATCATCCCATGGAGATTAGCGAACCATCTTATTTGGCCCGGACAGCCCCCAGTGGAGTTTCATTCGTTCCGTCTTCTCTCTGGATCCCACAGAATTGGAAAGGGCTGATTTTCGTCCGAGAACTACTTGGATCATTACCGGACTTGCTCCTTGCGATCGCAAGATAGCTTTTTTCGAAGGCCAGTGAAGGACTTATCAGATCAATTCATGGAATTCGACAAGCTTCCCAGAACAAGGTCCTCCCAGCTTCTATCCCAAGCTTCAGAAGATGCTAGGATGAGAACATTATTTAGAAGACCTCGAAAAATCAGCTCTATTCTTAAGACCCGCCGAGATTTGGGTAAGTATCAACGCCTACCTCCCAATCAATCCTCCAGCAGGTTTATTTTCCGGACTTGGCTTCCTGATTCCATCTTTGGATATTGTTCCATGTCTGAAAGTGTACCAACCCAGTTCAGTCCACCTACCGGCACCACTCATTCTCTATTATCCGTCCATATATGCATCCATGGGTCTTAGGAAATACCCGACCGTCAGAAGTACCCAATCAGCATCGCTCTCCACTCCACTTCCACTTCCACTGGGGATACCTCAAGCCGTGGTCATTACCAAGAGTATATATTTCGTGTCCGGAGCCCATTAGACATGCATCCATGCGCAACTCAGCCGAGCCAAGCCTGGAGGATACCGTTTCCCTGCAACTGGAGGACATACCTTTCCCTTCCTACTCGGCTCGGGCAGGAAGAAAAATAGAGAATTTACCGGGCATTTCTAACTCTCCCATCCCAGGCCCGTCTCGCGTCTCCCGTCTCCCGTTCTCATGGACCTTGATCCCCACTTGCTTGATATTTGACGTTTGATCTGACGTGCATGTATATGACTTTCCTTTTGCTTTGGCTTTGGCTTCTACTTCTGCTTCTTGTTCGTTTCATTCTAGGTAGTTGGATGGATGAGGAGCTGACTTGGTTAGGGACGAGTGAGTGAGTGAGAAAGGTTAGGGATGGGACTGTGTGGGTTGGGGCTGGGGCTGGGAGTTGGATATAGATGAGGGTATTTTTGGTTTAGGCGCTTGGGGTTTGTGAGAAGGGGAGATGGTTCAGTTGGTTGGTTGGGGTTAGGAAGGGTTAGGAAGGGAAGGGAAAGAATACAAAGTACTATTTATGGTTTCAATACGCGACGTGTTGCAATACCTCATTCCGATCCCCGCTCATGATATTCTTGTCTTTATACTCTCGATGCATGATATTCAAGAAAGCTATTTTCACAATTTATCCTTCTCATAATCCACCTCACCGTCCAAATCTGATTCATTTATCTTTATCTATCTATCTATCCCCCTCCCCTTCTCAAGCCACTCAATCCCCATCTCCCTTAACTTAAACTTCTGAATCTTCCCACTCGCCGTCTTCGGATATTCGGTGACCCAGAAAACATATTTCGGCACCAGATGTCCACTCAACTGTTCTCTGACCCACTCTCTAACTTTTCCTGTCGTTAGGAGTTTTGAGTCTGGTTTGCTTTTGTGGGTGTGTAGAGCTGAGTTCACGCCGCCTTGTTTTTGTTTCTGTTCTTGCGCTGCGCTGGCTTGGGGATTAGTATTGGAAGTGGAAGAAGAGTCATCAGGTCCAAGAGCGATATTCTGATGCGGCACAACAAAGGCCGCCACCACCTCGCCGTACTTCTCATCCGGGAGTCCCACAACCGACACCTCGGACACAGCCGGGTGCGCAAACAGCGCATTCTCGACTTCCAGCGGATGGATATTCTCGCCGCCGCGGATAATCAGATCCTTGATGCGGCCCGTGATCTTCACGTAGCCCTCGGCATCCATGACCGCCTCGTCACCCGTATGCATCCAGACCTTGTCCCGGTCGACCACGCGGACTTCGTCGGTGCGCGCTGCGTCGTTCCAGTAGCCTTTCATGACGTTGTAGCCCGCGATGGCCAGCTCGCCGCGCTCGCCGATGGGCAGGATGAGCGTGCG
>QGMG01000049.1:0-70080 GCA_007825325.1 Lachnellula cervina | reverse complement strand
TTGGCATTGTTTATGCTATGCAAAACTGTCGCCATTTCAACCGTACCCCTTTATCCCATCATGTGAAATCCTCCATTCCCCAATGATAATGCTGGATGCATCCCCGTCTTACGCGAAACCCACTCTTTCTGTTTGAAACCTCGCGAGGCAAGTCAACCACCACTTCAGCCTCACGATACAACGCTTCTGAAGTCTACAAACCAACACGAATTCAGTGCGACCAACGTGACTTACGCCCCCCATTGGCACATTCCTTATAGAACTGCACGTCTTCTGCTCTGCCCTATCGAATGTCCCAAAGTCATATCAGCCTTCAATCCTCTTCGATGCCAGCTAGCTAGCTACCCCGGTGCCTGGACTCTCCACGGGCGTGAGACAACCCCAAACAACAAATGAGGGACGATAGGAGCGCTTGAATCCATCGGGAGATAGGGGAGGTGCAGCGCTATGTCGGCTCGATCACGGCGGCAGCGCTCATCGACTGCTGCATCCGGCCCACCAGAAAGTACCAAAGCAACTGCTGAGCTTCAACTTCTCCTCGACAACCTCTCCACAACCCTCCATGCAGTCCCAGAAAATGTATATCCAGACCTCTCTACGCTGCTCGACCAAACCCAATCCATCCGTCAATATCTGATTGCCTCCATCCCACCCGCGCGAGCCAACGATGACTTTCGACATCTGCAAGGCTTCCAAATCCTCTTGGATACCCTCCGTACCTTCTCAGGCTTCTACAATCCTTCGAAAAGAAATCAGAAGGACAAAACTCAGCTATTTGAGCTGCTAGGTATAATATTGGGTGTATTGGCACAATCGTTCCGGGAACATTATGGGAATCGGAGATACTTTAAACGCAGGGTGGAAGGTGGCGGCTGGGCAGCCCTAGAGCAGACAATTGCTAGCATTGGTATTGGCGGGAATGAGTCGGACATCTGGGGCGAAGCCCAGTTGTTTGGCCGGCTGCTAGCCTTTGCTTTAGACGACAAGAGATTTGAAACTCTGTGCCAAAACGCAGCTGGACTCCAACCATCCGTCAAGCCAGAAGGAAACCCTACAAAAGATAAGGAACTCTCCGGGTATTTCCCAAGAACAGATCACTCCAAAGACAAAAGCATAGCATATACTGCTATATCCAGCGATGAGGAGGCTCTTGCGCTTGTGGATAATAAGCTTCAGGAGATCTTGCGAGAAAGTTCTCTGCTCTATAACGCTGATATTGTACCAATCATTATTGATTTCTGGAAGACAATTCCCCGAGCATCAGGTACTTCCGTCAACCCAGCTGCGCTGGTTGTCATTTTGACATTAACCAAGATATCATCTGTATCCAATCACAATCTTTTGGCTGTCCATGGTACTGGCATACTATCAACTTTACTTCCACTTGCTTTCGATTCCGATTCTCCTCTTGCGACTCCCGAGAGACGTTCCGTGGAAATACTTTGTGGTTCCCTTATATCACTCGGTATTAGCACTTTGAGCGATGCGCAATATCTTGTTTGTAACAAATCGGCCGGGGCGGCTGACTTTCTTCTAAAATCGGTCAAAGGCTCCCATGGCCCGGCATACATCCAATTTGATCTCTCTCTGAATGGTTATGCATCTATAGAGCTCCCAACATTAGGTCGATCATTTCCACCTACGACGGCAGCGGGCTACACATTCACAGCGTGGATATATGTGGATCATTTTGACCCGAACTCTCACACAACAATCTTCGGTGCTTTTGATTCAACGCAAACTTGCTTTCTGCTAGCATATCTAGAAAGGGATACCCAGAACTTCATCCTCCAGACCTCAGTCACCTCATCACGTCCAAGCGTAAGATTTAAAACAAAGGTTTTCCGAGAGAAGCGCTGGTATCACATCGCTCTTGTTCACCGACGCCCAAGAACTATGACTTCGAGTAAGGCTGCATTGTATGTGAACGGAGAATTCGCCGAGCAAGTCAAGTGTCAATATCCTACGCCTCCGCCTGTCTCCGACGCCAGCACTGAAAGTTTTGCATCATTCACGTCCTCTACTAGCAAAGCAACAAATCCTGTGCAGGCATTTCTCGGCACACCTCAAGATCTATCAACGCGCCTTGGTCGTGGCGTAGTGTTCTCACGCTGGTCACTAGCATCAGCCCACCTGTTTGAAGATGTGTTGAGTGACGATCTTGTCGCTGTATACTATCGACTCGGACCTCGGTACAATGGCAACTTTCAAGATTGTCTAGGCTCCTTCCAAACTTATGAAGCCTCCGCTGCGCTAGGAATGCGCAACGAGCTTATACACCCGGGAAAAGATGAGAACTCAGACATTCTGGGGGCAATTCGAGAGAAAGCTAGTACTCTTGTTCCGGAAAGCCGCATCCTACTTAGTATTCTTCCTTCAGCTATCCTTGGGGAGGACAGTCGCCATAAAGGCTACGAATCACAACTCATGCGGGGTTTGAACCGGACAGCATCAAACAACCTATTTCAGCTGACTCACAACAATGGATCTGCGTTGGCTATCAATGCTGCCATTCCCTCCATAAATGAAGCTTTGACCCGAGCTCAAGGGACCATGGTATTGACAGGAGAGCCGGTGGTCGTTGTTCCTCAGTCCTTAGACGATGCTCTGTGGCAACTTGGCGGTTTCGCTGGAATAGCCCTCAAACTGGTCGAAAACGCCAAAACCAAAGACGAAATTGCACGAGCTGTTGAGATCTTGTTTGAGAGTATCAAGGGTAGTTGGCGGAATAGCGAGGCCATGGAACATGAGAACGGATACACAATTCTTGGTGCTCTGATTCGTGGCAAGATTGGAGCTGGGGTTGTGGTCTCGTCCAAAGGCAGTAACAGCATAGAACTTTCTGCTATGAGCACCGACGATCGAGACCAGCTAGGGTTTCAACTTCTTAGTTTGGTGTTGGACTTCGTTGGATATAGTCACGAGAAGCCAGAGGAGTCGTACATCATCAACCCCCTAGCATATCGCATTCTACTCGTAGACTTTGATATGTGGCGGAAGACAGCTCCTATCACACAAAAACTCTACTACAAGCAGTTCATTACTTTCGGTGTAAACAGCAAATTCCACCAGTTCAACTCTAAAAGACTATTCCGAATGCGTAAGCCAGCCTAAAATCACCACACTGCGCAACTACTAATATGAAGTAGGTATTGTGCGGAGATTTTTAGACGCTCTCAAAGCTGAGACCTTTCCACGCGACGTATTTCCAGCTTTCATAGAAGCATTCACAAGTTTAGTGAAGTGCAATATGACAGCTGAAGTCCTACGAGCTCTTTCTCTATTCATCACATACGCTTATCATAAACCTACCAACTCCGCAACTAGGACGCCTAATAAAGGGCAGTTTGGAACGCTGCCAAGCAGATCTGGGACTATTACCAAGAGACCAAGCCTTGCGACTTTCTTAGACGGAAACATTGTATCCACGAATTTGAGCAAGAGAGAACTTGGTACCAAAATACTTGAAATGTACGCAGGTCTGCTGTGTGAAGACAGTAGTTCATCAAATCTTAAGAAATTTGCGAGGACTGTGACTAACAAGGTAAGCAAAAGCCTGTCATAAGCTACTAACAAATTCTAACTTCCATAGTGGCTTCTTCATCTCCTGTCAGAGGACGACCCAGAAGTTGTGGTCCTAGGAACGAAAATCTTGGCCCGACTAATCGTAGTCAATGGCTCAAGCTACGCCACAAAATTCGCAACTAAAACTGGTGGCTTTGCTATCATGCGCTCGAGGTTGAAGAGGTGGTGGGATATTTCCACACTTTGGCCAATTTGCTTCAGTATCTTGTTCGCTCGCGATGTAGCCGATATTGATTTTGAACGACCGTTCGAGTTGTTTAGTCTCCTTGAGTCATTCAGCAACTGCAAGATTGTCTATCCTTCTGTACTACCTGTTATCACAGCCATGCTGCAACATGGCTTGAAAGATGTTCTTCGTCATCAAGATGATCCTGATTCACCTTTGAACGAGCGAAGTACCGGACCAGACCAGGATACTCTGAGTGTACCAAAAACACATTCTCGCCGTCGCTCCATGTCCTTGACGAAAGAGTTAGAGTCTCGCCGTAAGAAAATCGCCATATACCCTCTCGAAACACATACTGATTTTCCTCTAGAAACCCACCAACACAGAAGAGAGCGAATTGGCGGCCAAGCCTCTGTTCTCCACACTGTCATTCGATTCTTCGCGGACCTGCATTCGAAATCCTCCGACTTTAGGGAGTTTGCTGTATCATCGGATTACATCCGGCTCTTGCTGGCAGTCCTCTTCCCAGTGATTGTCAGCGCCGACGCTGTCAATCCCGAGACAGAATTAAACTCTCGAGACTCAGCGTTGACATTTGAAGGCGACGATGTCATCATCAGGCCTATCTCCCGTGCTACAACCACCCCCGCACCAATTGTCCGAACATCCAGCGTCGAGACTCTGCTTCCACCCAGCCCTACTGCGCCTAGAGCTAAACCTCTACGCCGAGGCTCGTCATTTATCTTGTTAACCTCCAAACCATCAGAATTCAGTCCTTCATCAGCTAGGTTGAACCTGGTCATGTCGCCCAAGAAGAAAGTCGCTGCTCAGAAGATCAGCAACTCCCTTGTCGAAGGCTTACTTGAGCTTGTCATCAATGTTTTTATCGACCAGGTCACAGTCCGGAAAGAATTTCCCGGCTTTGGCTTATTCTTAAAAGTGCCTCCAGGTTTTCAAGAACACCAAGCATACTTTGAATCGTATTTGTTGCGAAACACAATTTCGCAACTCGGGAATACGATCCAGCTGGACCAGAAATTATTATGGGAGCCGAAGCTCATTCAGAATATGGCAAGGTTTGTGACTCACATGGGTGAGGCTATCTTTGAAGGATGGTTCTTGAGTGGGGCAGAACCTTTGCTGGACTTTGCAGGAACCTTGTTGGAATACCTTCAACGGCCTGAAATCTCAAAGATAAAAAGTGTCAGACTTTGCAGCCAAGCCATCCTCTCCATTAAGAGTGTATTTTTGAGGGTTGTTTTACTACGACTATCAGAGCTAGATAGTGCTCAAGAGTCGGAAGATGAGGCTGTAGCATTCATGGACAAGCTGTTATACTGGCAGACTGTCGTTCTGTCATCAGACGGTGGCGAGGATGACTTTCTCAAGCTCGTCTGTTATCAACTATATCTGAAGCTGGTTGACTCAAGGGAGCGGATTCGTCTGGCGGCTACAAATCTTTGGCGTATCTTGCTTGTACAGAAACCCGAAGAGACATCGACCATCTTTCAATACTCGACATCCACGAATCACAGACATTTAACAGCTGGTTTCAAGAAGCTCATGGAGTTAGATAATGAAACCTTCGTTCAGTGGGTCGATGAGCAACGGGCGGAACTGGATGCATTGTTCTTCGGAGCTATGTCAAAAGCCTGGGAGGATTTCGTGAGCGCAGAAAATCAGAAAACTGAAGAGACAGCTAAGAGTCGAGTTGCCAAGCGCCGGGAGAGACTTAGGCAATGGCACACTGAGGACTTCACTGATGAGAAGATTCTCTTCCAACACGATCTCGCGACTTCCTCCTGGATGAAGAACATCTACGCTGCAGAGCATCTCAAGCACCAGCGAGCACAACAAGATCAGCAAGACAACTTCAGTTTCCTAGCTTCTGCTTTTTCAAGAATGGATCGCGAACTTCATCGACCTTGTGCTGTCTTCGACAATAAATCACCGACAAAATGGAAGCTCGATCGTACGGAGGGCCGTAACCGTATGCGGCTTCGTATGTTACCAGATCGGGCGGCTAGCTTGTATGATTATCAACCAAAACGCAAGACTACAGATGCCTCATCAAATGGAACGCTGAAGCTGAACACGAAGCTTGCCCCGCCAGCAGTTCCAATTATTGGAACAACTCCAGTATCATCTCTACCACCGCAAAATGACTTGGATGGTCGAGGCGAGGATCCAAGTGACTCATTGGTGAATGTTCAGCAGGACGGAATGAATGAAGTGAATGAAACCGTTGTTCCGGAGGAAGAGTTCGAACTTGTGGATGACCCTAATGAACCTGAAGGCGATGATGCGTATGAAGACAAGAACCGTAAAGTCATGCGGAGTCTTCAGCGAGGTGACCAGGTGCAACAAGTCTTCAATATCTCCAGAATTATTGGTCTTGAGGCCTGTGAAGGACTCTTGATTCTGGGCAAAGATTCTCTGTATCTCATCGACAACGTCTTCCAGAGGTCTGATGGGGAAATTGTGAATGTCTCACAAGCTCCAGCAGAGGAACGAGATCCGTATTTGCAGATAATCGCTGGTCAACCTGGTCAAAAATCGAAAACAACACAGCCCGCCAGAGGAGAGCAGGAATCAAGAAGCTGGAAGTGGAGCAACGTGATCAGTATCTCCAAACGACGTTTTCTCTTCCGAGATGTCGCTATTGAAGTCTTCTTCACCGATGGCAGGAGTTACCTTCTGACTGCTATCTCACCCTTCATCAGAGATGATCTTTATTCGAAGCTTACGTACAAGGCACCTCACTCTACTGGAAGTTCCAACCTGCCAAACCCTGAAGATGGCTGGCGGCTCGAGGCTTTGAAGGTCTCTGAAGAGGCACCTGCTTCGTTTGGTTCCAAATTCGGTTCCATCTTCAATTCCTCGGCGTGGAATCCAGCGATGCGTAGATGGGCAAAGGGGGAAATTTCGAACTTCCACTATCTAATGTTGGTAAACACTATGGCTGGTAGGACTTTCAACGATCTTACTCAATACCCAGTCTTTCCTTGGGTTCTCGCCGATTATACCAGTGAGGAATTAGATCTCGAAAATCCGGCTTCCTTCAGGGATTTATCGAAACCGATGGGTGCTCAACATAACTCTCGGGCTGCGGATTTTGTAGAGCGGTATAAGACTTTTGCCGACATGGGTGACCAAAATACACCAGCTTTCCACTACGGGACTCATTACTCATCAGCTATGATTGTTACCTCGTACTTGATCAGACTTGAGCCTTTCGTCAAGTCGTTTTTGTTGCTTCAAGGTGGCAATTTCGACCATGCAGACCGAATGTTTTATTCAGTCCAAAAGGCTTGGCAATCTTCTTCGAAAGACAACATGACAGATGTGCGGGAGCTGATTCCTGAATTCTTCTACCTGCCGGAGTTTCTGACGAATACTAATAATTATAACTTTGGCACAAGACAGAGCGATGGTGGCAGTGTGGATACGGTCCAGCTTCCTCCTTGGGCTAAGGGAGATCCTAAGATATTCGTCGCCAAGAACCGGGAAGCCCTCGAGAGCCCCTATGTTAGCAAGCATCTCCACCAATGGATTGACCTAATCTTTGGCTGCAAGCAACGCGGCGAAGCAGCCATTGAGAGCGTGAACGTCTTCCACCATCTCTCATACCACGGCGCCACAAACCTTGATTCCATCCCCGACGAGGAAGACCGCAAACGCACGATCAGCATAATCCACAACTTTGGCCAAACCCCTTACCAAATATTCTCCCGCCCGCATCAAGCCCGCGAAGAACCCCGCTCCCGCATCAAGCGTCTCGACAACGCAGCCCTTTCCTTAACCCGCCTGCCATTCGCGCTCCTTGAATCGCACGAGCGCGTCGCCTCCCTAATCTACGCACCTAAACTCGATCGCCTCCTCTGCGCTACGGCCTTCCGCCTCAACCTTCCCCCAACCTACGACAAATACCTCGAATGGGGCTTCGCAGACAACAGCGTGCGCTTTTTCTTTACCGAGTCCCGCAAGCCAGCCGGTCTATTTGAGAATCTGCATCAGGGCCAGTTATCAGGCGGTATCTTCGCCTCTTCTCAGCTTCTGATTACGGCGGGCGAAGATTGCGTTTTGTCCGCCCATACTATCGTCACCTCGCCCTCGAAACCAGTAGAGCTACAACCCCGCTCCTCGCTCTTCGGCCACAAAACTCCAGTTACCACCCTCGCGGTCTCGAAATCCTTCTCTACCCTGCTCTCTGCATCCTCCGACGGCGTCGTGCTATTGTGGGATCTGAACCGTCTGGAATTCGTGCGGAAGCTTACGCATGGCCGTATGGTCGAAAGCGCTGCCATAAATGACGTCACCGGCGATATTCTGCTCTGTCGGGGACAAAAAGTAGCACTGTTCACGCTTAACGGCGAACTAATCCTCGAGCAGAATGTATGTCAAGACCACGACGACTATGTAGCTTCCTGTGCTTGGTATGAAGGCACTGGAAACGAGTGGTTGGAAAGCACGCTGCTTTTCACAGGCCAAAGGAGAGGGGTTGTGAATTGTTGGAAGAAAGTCGTAAAGGAGGGTAAAGGGGGTTGGGGCCTAGAGTTAGTGAAGCGCATGGTGCATTTTGAGGAGGATGGAACGGCGGTTAGCGGGGGGAATGGGGGGAGTAATGGGGAGGCGGCTGTTAGCTGTGTTAGGGCTATGGCGCAGTGTGTTTATACTGGGGATGAGGATGGGAGGGTGGTAAGTTTGCCTCTTTACTAGTTTCCCCTTTCCGAGTTTCGGGTTGGACTTTGGCTAATGATTGACATGCAGTACGAATGGGACATCATTGCACGCGAACAACGATAGAGGGCGGTTACTGTAAATGTTTATAGATGATGACGGGCGGTGGTGTGGCAAGACATAAAACTGGAGATGGCTTTAACGATGCATTGACAGTGGCGTTTTTGGATTAATTGTATTTAGGGCGTATTAGGAGATGGGGAAGGTGGAATCGTGAATTAAATCAAGTCGTTCGTTTTTTGGATTGTGCTGGGTGGCATGAGGTGAAGTGTGGTCGATGATTTATGTGTATTCGTCTTCAAGTGAAGTCGAAGTTAAGAGATGGTGTCGTTTATGTGGCAATTCACTTGTTTGTTACTGTCAATATTATAATCCGTCTCGAGCTTCCGACACTTGGTGCTTTCTATATTATGAAGCAAAAGTTTGTTGTATTTCGTAGATTATAGAATCCAACGAGTGTTTTTGATTCAAGGTGGGGGGGGGGTGGCTCTTTGTGTTGCGAATAAGAGATTTTGAATGAATGGATGGATTGAGCTGACACGAATACTTCGATTTAGTCTTTTGTTAAGTTTGGTGTTGTTTGACCTAATGAGAAAGCTCTTTGTATAGAGTAGAAGTTCAATAGATATATATTTCTTCTCCTTTTCTTTCCTCTTCTTTCCTCTTCTTTCCTCTCCAACACGTTGCTTCCCAAGCCTTACCTTACTTACTCAATCTGTACTACACCCAAAGTAGTAACACCCGGTCTAACGACCTCCAACTTGCCCCTCAACTCCTCCCAAACCCTCCGCTGCAGTCCCGCCCCCTTCTCCCCCTTCATCATCCCCACAATCGGCGTCACCTTGCAGTCTGGCAGATACTGTCCGTGGGATTCCGGCCCGCATGCGGCGCCGAGTACTAGGGTGCGGACTCCGACTTCGCTGGGGCGGGCGAGGGCTTTGATGATGAGAGATGAGCCGGGTAAGGTGAGTTCGCGGCTTAGCTCGCTTTGGCAGAAGCTTGGGTTGCGGTTTAGCAAGAAATCGGAATGGTATGGATTGATCAATGGGTGAGGGGGCTATAAAGGGGGAGATGAGAGGTAAAAGAACGGATGGGGAGAGGGTTAATTACCCAGAGCAACACAGTTCACTATAACGCCACTTGATTCGAGAGGAGCCATAGCGGCGAGTTGTCGGACGACGAACATGACTAGGAGTTTTGAGGTGTTGTAGCGGTCCATCATGCCGGATTTGCTTTTGTCGCTAAGCGTTGCGAAGATGCGGCCTTTGGGTGCTTTGGCTTCTTTCAAGCTCGCGACTTCGCGAGCTGGTTAATGGATCAGTGCGGAGTATATACAGTATAGTGCCTCAGACGAAGGTGAAGAGGGGAAGGAAGGAGGTACTAGAGCTCTGAAGCGGTTACGGTGAAGTGTGTTTGCGTGTTGTATTTTTCTGCTGTCTCGCGGAGCTTCGGGTGGAGAAGGAAAGCAAGCAGGGCTGTGGAAACGACGTTTGTGGTGATAGTCTCCTCGTTGTCTTCTATTATTTTGAACTGAGAGTATGCAGCCCAGCATTAGCGAGAACAACATCCACACGCGGCAGTTTGGCCTTGACTCTGTCGGAGAAGGCCAGGACGGAGGCCTAGGAATTTAGATCGAGTTCCCATACTTTAAGCACATTGGATGGGCATGTTGTGGTTGCTTGAACGGATTTCACTGCTGTGTTTGCTTTGTCTATGTTTCGGCAGGCGAGGATGATTTGTGAGGCGCCCATGCGGACTAGATGCTTGCAGGCTTCGAGGCCGAGGCCTGAGCTAGCGCCTGTGACGATAATGGTTTGGCCTTTGAATGATGCGGTGGGGAGGGGTGGTTTGTTGTGGATGAATTGGCGGTCGATGAAAGCTGCGAGGAAAGACATGATGGGTGTGAAGCTTGGAGGGAAACAATAATAATTTTGGTTGATAACGTGCTCACTTTGATAGTGGTATGTTCTATAAATGAAATATCAGAAACAGCAAGTGAAGCTTTAAGTCATGTCTGGGGAGGGTTATATATGACAGCGACAGCGATGCAATCTGAATAATGTTCTGGGCCCCCAAGACGCGTAACTCATGCTTTCTACGATCATAAGACTAGAACTTGGGATATTCCAGGCTGAGACTCGAGATATCAACATTCCCTATATGTCAGTCAATCCCTCAATCAGTGTCGAAAAGGATGCCGAATGCGGTCTAGCGTGGCATGAACCCCTTTCTGATGACAGCTTGCTTGTTGAGTCAGCTGCTTTTAAACCACCACCAGCCTCCTCAAACAGCAAAACCCGAGCCAGGAGTCATTTTTGTACCATATCTTTCGAAATCCTCCGTGTGGGTAGTACCTACGATACGTCATGGTATTCCGTGGGAAACCTTCAAAGGCGTGCGAAAGATGTCGGGCACGGAGATTGAAGGTAAATCCGGACCCAGTTCCATTTCTTACTCGGAGTTGAGCAACTTGAGAGCTGACGTTGTTTACAGTGCGATTTCCAACCTAGCACTTGTGGCCCATGTATCAGAGCCGGTACGACGTGTTCAGGATACCGCGATACGCATCAACTTCGGGTCCAGAACGAAAGCCAGTCTGTTGCGAAGAAGGCCTCGGGAAACGCGTCTTCTTCGGAACCACGGTCTCTTTCGCTGTCAATAGACTTACAGGCTCGCGATATCTTCTTTGCTCATTACGTTACTGTCATTACTGGATGCTGGGGCTTTTTGATGCCATACTATCACCCTGCAGATTGCCCAGCTCACCTGACATTGGCGATAGAGGCAGTCAGCTTAGCGTATCTCTGGCATCAAACTTACTCTGATGCAGCCTTAACGACCGCTAGACAGAGATACATTCGAGCCTTACGAATAACAAATAAAATATTAGAATCGCCCAAGGAAGCGATCAAAAATACGAGCTTGCTAGCAACGCTACTGCTCGATCTCTTCGAAAAGATCACGGGTCGCCAACCTCTGAACAGCAATTCTTGGACTAGTCATGTCAATGGTGCTCTTGCGCTTGTCAGACTTCGCGGACTGGAGCACTTTCAAGACCCTGCTGAATTGCACGTTCTGGTTCGGCTTAACAATCATTTCTTGATTACTTGTGTAGCCAGCGGATCTCTGGTCTCAAATGATTTGCTCGCAATTCGTCGATATGTCGAAGAACGTCTAGATGTTCCGGACTACACATTGCAAATGTCGGACTCAATGATAGGCTATGCGAAGCTTCAAAGTGAGAAGCGAAGTGGTATATTGTCCGATGAGGAATGTATTGAGCTGTCTCTGGAGCTTGACGCAAAACTACATGCACTGGACTCCAATATGCCACCGTCTTGGGGATACTCAAGAACGCTTCTTAGCCACAAGTCGGAAAGGAGCTTTGATCTTTACTTCGATACCTATTCCCATCGAAACAAATGCCAAGCTCGGAATATCTTCCGGGTTGCCAGGATCCTTCTCAACGAGTCGCTGATTGACCTCTTCTTGGAGTCACCTATAGCCGACGAGTATTTGGCATCAATGGAAACAGCGAGCAATAACATTCAGACATTGGCAAGCGAAATATGTGCCTCTGTGCCACAATATGTTGACTGCGAGGAGGCAGCGCGACATAAAGTGCCTACGCAAGGGATTCCCGAGCAAACCCACGGTCCCTGTAGCCCTCTGAGAGCAAATCATATGCACACGCCCCAACACCAGGCCGACTGCTATACGCTGATCTTCCCACTTTACGCCGCGGGAAGATCCAGAGCGATGACGAATGTTCAGCCTTGGGCCATCAAACAACTACATTACTTGGGCAGTCACTTTGGCATTCGCAATGCTGAAGTCGTTGCTGGCATCCTTGAACGAGAGGCATATGTCGGGCCTTGGGAAGTATTTGCACTGCTTGGTAGTTACGCTTTCGCTACTTAGTGGATTGGCGACCAGGATCCTAGCATCATACGATCCCTCAGCGCATGGTACTTGGCAACGATACATCTTGGTGGCTTGTTCTATTGGTGGTCTCGGCGGCTACGAATTAGGGGCGCTTATAATCCGGCGCCTTTCGGGCCCCTCCAAGCGCTCCAGTGAAACACCAACAGCGAGCTTCATAAGTGAGCTCAAAATGCTCGATATCTCACAAGATGGCTTGGTGTAGCTGAGATCCTTCCCAAAATATTTGCGGTAGTTTTGGCCAGTGCAAATTTTCCCTCGGGAGAGGTGTTTCCGGCGGGGTCTCTCTAACAAACCACTTCAACTATAATAGCTGCCATGTCAAAGAGTACAGCGCCAAGTCCTGCAGCTGAAGATGGAGCCTTTGATGTCCAGGGGTCTGAGGAAGAGTTGCCGGACCATTATGTCTTACGAGACTCTCGACCACGCTCCAGCCACTTCTCACGGAACCTACCTGGAGGGTGTTCAAGATGGTGTCGAGGATCTTGAAAGGTATGAAGCAGGTGGGTATCACCCTATGCACCTCGGTGATCGCTTGGGCGATTCAGGTCGCTATCATGTCATTCATAAGCTAGGCCACGGCGGATTTAGACTGTATGGCTCTGCCGCGATACTCAGGAAGGCCCTTACGTTGCCGTCAAGGTCCATACGGCCGACGTATCTACCAAAAACCTACCAGACCTTCTTCTGGTGGATTTGGACAAATCTATTACTGGAGCTGAATACATAAACACTCCGAGAGATTATTTCTCACTTCAAGGGCCAAACGGGACCCATCAGTGTCTTGTTTTTACGCTTATCGGACCCCGCGTCTCACTAAGTATTTGGGTAGAAATGGAGGATCCAGGCCTGACTTTGAGGAAGATGTGTAAACAAACTGCCTAAGCCTTGGCCTTTCTGCATCGAAATGGAATTTGCCATGGAGGTATGTACCTGTGGACTTCGAGTAAAATACCTGACTGCTAACAACCTCAGATTTTCGTCCAGCCAATATTCTCGTCAAACTCGCAAATTTGGACCATCTCGGCACGGATGAGATTCTTTCCTTACTAGGCGCACCTGAGCAGTCCGAGGTATTGACTGAGTCAGGAGAGGACCCCTCACCAACAGTACCTAAATACCTAGTCCCGTCGGCGGAGCTGATTGATCTGAGCACGAAATTCATGACAGACCAGATTTGCATTATCGACTTTGGCGAATCCTTTCCTATATCTTCACCACCAAAAGACCTCGGAATTCCGGAGAACTACCTTCCTCCAGAAGTCATCTTAGAAGACGAGAACTCGATCGGACCAGCGTGTGACTTGTGGGCACTAGGCTGCACTTTCTTCGAGATCCGGTGCCAGACTCCGCTCTTCTACATGATCGACGACCGGGACGAGCTACTCGCAGAAATGGTAGGTTTCTTTGGGAAGCTGCCAGATGGCCTGTGGGAGAAGTGGGACGCGCGCGGGGACTATTTCGAAGAAGATGGCAAGAGGATTGAGATTGAAGGCCAAGCGCAAGATGAGCCTTATACACTTGAGGTAGCCTTGAATCAGGAGTTAGAGTCTTTCGAGTATGGCAAAGAGGCGGAGAAAAAGGTGTTGGCTTTTCCAGCGGGGGAGCAGAGATTGTGCAAAGATCTGCTTACCAAGCTCTTTTCGTACACGCCAGGAGAGCGGTTGAGTGCTGAGGATGTTTTGCAGCATGAGTAATTCAAATCGTGATTGCAGAATCTGGTAGCTTTTCGTGTAAACAAAGCAATAGTAAATTTCCTCCTACAAGCTAAATAGACATAATTCCAACATGCCATTCGTATAAACCTCCGCCTAGCGATCTGAAAGACGAGGACATGAATAGAAGAACAAGACAATGCCAGCGTCAGTCGCGTGAACTTTAAATATAACGGGGCCGAAAGCAGTCCAGACCCCTCCCGCTATGGTCTGGGCTGTTCCATACTAGGAGTCCGTTATGAGATTAGGAGGTTTCTCACCAAGACGGGTTTTTTATTTTACATAGCACAAGACTCCATACTGATGCAGTGTACTTTGGATGATCAAGATATTGAAGTTCACTTGATATTCAACGACCCGTATGTAACATCTTCGTTAAGTTCCCCATGTCCTTGTGCTGACGTGAGGTTTAGCCTCCCGTTACTGTACGGGGTATACGAGCTACGAGTACGAGTAGTGGGTGGTGGCGCATTTAGAGTCATCTAGGGTCATGCTTATTCTAACGCGGGGTTGAGTAGTCTTATACAAGTACGATTTGACGTCTACAGTAGTGTCCAACAAACAGACAAACATACATACCTACATACAAACATGTGAGTCTGACCTTATCGAATGCCAGACCAGAGTGCAGTATCACACACGGCACTCCTCAGATGAAACCCCGTTCGGCGTTCAGACGGGGTCGGGCCATCCCAAATCCCGATGGACAGCCACAGCTGTTGCACTGGAGCACCGTCACGTCACGGTCACGGTGATGTTTTGGCCGGTCACCGGTAGCATCCCCTGCCTCCCCGGCTGCATGCAGGTGCAGTGCAACGCAGCACTCGGTTGAGTACTCTACTCCTACGGAGTACTCCACACCCACCTAGATAATCATTCAAATCCTGCCGAGTAGCCGATACCAAGTACATATCAAAAGTCTTGGAACTCCTTTTACGAATACTATTCACTCAACTTTGACACTCGAAATCTGGCCTTCATTCCCCTGTATGAACCGAACGGACCCCTCACCTAGAGCACGTTTGTCGGCCCTACTGTAGTTGGTGGCATAATAGAGCGTTCACGGTATCAAAGTACATATTCGAGCATCTCCCCGACATCACTCGTCACTTCAACATGATGGATGCTATTCAGAATCGTTCGCCAGCTGTGGTAGTTGCTGCAGCTTTTGGCTCTCTCTACATTTTATACCTTCTGGTTCAAGCTATAATCACTTCCCACCGACGCTACCTCATTTCTCGAAAACATGGCTGCAAACCAGTCCCCAGCTACCCGCATAAGGATCCAATCTTCGGACTGGACGTATTCCTCGCAAACCTCAAGCTGTCCAATACTGGAGGCTTCCTTGACGATGTCAAGAGGAAATTTGAGAAAGTAATCGGCGGCTATACTTTCACGCAGCTTCTCTTGGGTCAGAGAATGATCCTTACTGCGGAGCCAGAGAATATCAAAGCCATTCTGGCCACTCAGTTCAAGGATTTCCAACTACCTCCTCGCAGAAAGGTGGCATTCCAACCTGTTTTCGGTCATGGGATCTTCACTACAGATGGGAAAGAATGGGAAACGTCAAGGGCATTGCTGCGGCCCAACTTCTCCAGAAGCCAAGTCGGAGACCTTGATACGTTCGAGGTTCACATCTCCAATATGATTTCCCAAATCCCACGCGATGGATCCACAGTGGATCTGCAGGCGTTGTTCTTTAAGCTCACCATGGACTCTGCTACCGATTTTCTGTTCGGATACAGCACAAACGTACTGGGCAGTTCTGGCAATTCCGAGGCGGGCCAAAGATTTTCTGATGCTTTCTCTTATGTGACCTTCAGAGTAGGGATAGAGTGGGAATTCTAATTCTGACGAGACAACATTCACTGACCAGCCTTCTAGGGCTCGAATCGGCAGACTTGCTACCATGCTACCAGACAAGAAGTACACGGACGGTGTCAAATTCATACATCAATACGTCGCAAATTACGTGCAGAAAGCTGTGAGCCTGCACCAGCAGAGCTTGAAAGATGGCACGCTTGGTGAGGACGATGAGAAGGCTGGGAAATATGTGTTCTTAGAGCATCTCGCAAAGACCAACTATTCGGAGAGGAAGATCCAAGATGAACTTCTGAATATTCTAATAGCAGGCCGAGACACCACAGCAAGTCTTCTGGGCTTCTTCTTCTATGTCTTGGCTCGCCGTCCCGACGTTACCGCGAAACTCAGAGAGGAGATCTCGACATTGGGAAACACACGACCCTCGTTTGAACAAATCAAGAGCCTGAAGTACCTCCAGTACTGTTTGAATGAGAGTGAGCTTTCTAAATACCGTGTGTGTCACCTAGACTAACCTCACAAAGCTCTGCGATTGCATCCTATCGTCCCGATGAATGGTCGCGTTGCGGTACGCGATACAACGCTTCCCCTCGGCGGCGGTCCAGATGGAAAGTCACCGGTGCTGGTTAAAAAGGGTCAGCCGGTCATCTATTCGGCGTACGTGATGCAGCGAAGAACGGATCTTTATGGAGAAGATGCCCTTGAGTTCAAGCCTGAGAGATGGGAAAAATTGAGACCCAGGTGAGATTTCAATCCCCCCACACTTGTAGAAGCAACTAATGTGTTCTGAATAGCTGGCAATATCTTCCATTCAATGGAGGCCCTCGCATCTGCATCGGACAACAGTTCGCCTTGACTGAAGCCTCGTACACGGTGATCAGAGTGCTTCAGAGCTTCTCATCAATCGAGAAAAGGGACGACTCCGAGCTCTTGGAGCATCTTACCTTGACAGCTGCTGTCAAAGACGGTGTTAACGTTGGGCTGACACCCGCTTGAATATAGAATACGGACTGTACCGGTGTACGGCGTGGAATCAATTTCGTAGTATGGCGCTCGGGTGGCTGGTACTTCCTTTGCGATCTCACACGAGATCCCCTGTAGTAATCAACATTGCAACTCCAGCCCTGTACATGTCGCAGCCCGTGAAGAACCCGTGAAGAAACCCCTTTACTAGTTATAAATTTATAATTACGATGAACTCCTGCTCTCATGCGTGAAGCTTTGGCCCTGCCCGCCCACATATATCCCGCTTTCATACTGTAGCAATTGCGATTGCTATTGCGAATACGGATAAAATTATCCCGAGATGCAATAAGCTGCGTACTAGGCATAAGCTTCCTTGCCCCTATTCCCATTCCGCGATAGGTAGGTAAGGTAAAGGTACTGTATTGGAGGTGCACCAATGGGCACCTTCCCTATATAGGACTCGCTCAGGGGCTAAAGTGATCGACAGCGCCTTTCTTCGTCACCAGGCGTTTGGGCGTTTTTGTTCACCACCTCGAATGATTCCATCCGGCGCATCGCGATGAATTGAACACGTTGGCCTTTCTATCACTGTCCCTACTGTTTGTTTACCACTTGTCAAGAGCTGGTTTCTTACAACGGTGCCTTGTTGAAGACGAGCACATTGCGCTTCTTTGCAGCCTCAATCCGGTTTTGTCTCTCGAGCTTTACGTTTAGAGGTACCACCGCTTTGTAAAGCCTTGCCCGTACAATAGCTGAATATCTTGGGAGCTGGACTTTAAATCTGCTCGTGCCTAGACAGCGAACAACGAGGCTCAAGCTATAGTCAAGATGGCAGCTCCGGTTGACGCTGCGACGAGAAAGAAGGTGTTGAGAGTGGTCTTCATATCTCTGCTACTCGATCTGGTATGTTTACTTTTGCGCGCCTTTGGAATTCAATCTACATGTACTCTGAGAGATCCATTGGCGCAAATCGCTTTTCTACTTCTCTGCTAATATTTTGAGGACAGATATCATTTACTTTTATTCTTCCTCTCTTCCCATCTCTACTCGAATTCTACAGATCAAAAGAAGCTCCCGTCGAATTCTCTTCCTCGAACAAATCTCCCTCGGTTCTCTCGCATATTCTCACCTATCTCAATGCCTACAAAGCTTCCTTTTCGCGGCCCATCGATTCTAGATATGATATTGTACTATTGGGAGGAGCTTTGGGGAGTCTATTCTCGTGAGTAGATATCAGATTGCGTTGCGAGCGTGTCTAGGTACTAAATATACAATAGCCTTCTCCAGGCCTTTGCCTCGCCCATAATCGGAAGCCTCTCCGATAAATACGGGCGCAGGACCGCTCTGCTTTTCAGCATGACCGGCAACATCCTCAGTGTTCTCCTCTGGGTTTGCGCAACCGATTTCCGAACTTTCCTCCTCTCCCGAGTCGTGGGCGGTCTTTCGGAAGGCAACGTCCAGCTGGCAATCGCCATTGCTACGGATATCTCGGATGAGAAGCAGAGGGGGGCTACAATGGCTTTGGTAGGGATCTGCTTCAGTATAAGCTTTACATTTGGTCCGGCATTGGGAGCTTGGTTGAGCACTATCAGCTCAGTAAAGGCCAATCCGTTTGCGACGGCGGCTGCATTCTCGCTTTTCTTGATTGTTACGGAGACTGTATACTTGTACTATTGTCTTCCAGAGACGCTGCCCAGCAAGGTAGCTTCAGCGAAGCTCAATGGGGCTCCGGCAGCTTCGAACGGCACCACCAAGCCAACTAAAAGATCCGCAGGAAAATCTACTCAGGCCCAATTAGTGTCCTCGGAGAAGACGACAGTGGGAAGCAAGCCCTTTACAAGAACGAACTCACACTTCCTACTCAACCTCACACATCTGACCTTCATCCTCTTCTTCTCTGGGATGGAATTTTCCCTCCCATTCATGACCTTCGACCTCTTCGGCTACACAGCCGCCCTAAATGGCCGTCTACTCGGATATATGGGACTCGTGGCATCTATTCTCCAAGGTGGTGTCATCAGACGTCTCCCTCCTCTGCTTTCCGTGAAAATTGGCGTTGTGTCCTGCCTCCTAGCGCTTTTCCTCCTCGCCCGCATCAACACCGTTGCTGGACTTTACGCAGCGACTACATTGTTAGCTGTAACGACCGCTACCGTCGTCACAGGCCTGAATGCCTTGAGCAGTTTCGAAGCCGGCGAAGACGAACGGGGCGGCAAGCTCGGAAACCTACGGAGTTGGGGCCAGCTCGGACGAGGTGTCGGCCCGCTCCTCTTCACAAGCGTATACTGGTGGGCCGGACGCGAAATTGCGTATACCATCGGCGGTATGGGTGTGTTGGCCGTGAGCATGATTGTGTTCTTTGGGTTGAAGACACCCAAGGGAACGGAGGGGAAGAAGATTAAAGACGTAAAGGTTGATGATGCGGTAGAACTGTGAGATGAAGATGCATAGACACAGTACGTTGTATGAGTTGCCACATTCGGATTAGGCGGCGGGTGGATATCATTCTATTCTGCGGGCGTATATGAATTTACAGGAAGCGAAAATGCATTGCACTTGGGTTAGATACAAGTAGAGAAGGCCATCTTATTTCCCTTAACTTAATAATTGATAATTTAATTGCAACTAAGCTTTATATATACTAGCTTATATAACAGCTTACTTTTATTAGGCCTACAAGAGGACTCAAGTCCATATTACTAGAATGCCTTCCTTAAGCCTTACGCTACTTAGTCTTCCGAGGGTTAGTTTCTAATAAACTACTATCAGAGCATACTGTGCTACCTACTTACTACAGTACGGTAAAGCATTCACTTCTCTTCAAAATAACGATGCTTGCTAGCTTACATAGCGAATTTAAAATCTCGTGTTTCAAATGAAAGAAGGAAGCTGGACAGGAAGACAGACGTGAATTTTTTACCCCTCTCCCCCTCCACTCAGCGGGTACGGGGACGGGACGGGACGGTTGCATCACTAGCGTGAATGACTCATTTTCACTCATTCTGTATCAGGATCAGAGGCGCGTCGTATTTCTGTTTTCGTCTTGGCTTTGTTGCATGCAGTTCAACTAGTACTGTATGGTTATGATGATGATACATGGGGTTTTTGGACTTTTGGAGGATTCGTCGTACAACTTCAATTGAATCGCTTGGCGAGAAGTTGAGAGCATGGTTGATGGTTGATTCGGATGGAGGGGAGTGTTTTCGACTCATGATGATGTTGGAAGAGTAGGTCTGGCTCATGTAACATGGATATTTGGAGAGGGAATCGATGTAGGGGCACGATTGTTGTTGTATATAGAAGAGGCGGGTGAGGGAATAGAGAATCAATGTAGAACTTGAGAACCAGAATCAGATTGAGGCAAAGACGATTATGAAATTGTAAGAATCCGTCTCATATCCCCTAACGCCATGCGTGCCCTCAAGACAAGTTATGAAGAAAACTATTTTGCCGAAGTGACATCCCATGATCACACAACCGACATCGTCCGAACCCCCACCTCCAATTCCTTCCCCAAGCCCTTCAGACTTCCCCAAACCATCCATCTGCTAACACCCAAACAAAAATTCCCAGGTCACGCTTTCGCCTTCATAAGCCCCCTCAGAGCCTCCAGCTCGCCCTCCAACCGCGCGACTCGGACTTTGAGGGCATCCTTCTCATCCTCGGATTTCTGCAGGGCTGACTCGAGACTGCTGACTTGATCGACGCGTTTCTGGCGGTAGCGGCGAGCTGCGATGGTGTTGCGGGTGCGTTTTTCAATGCGGGAGGAGCTTGGGTTGCCTGTTTTGGAGGAGGCGTGGGAATCGGGAGACACGCTTGCTCGCGGAGATGAGCCTGACGGTATGCTGTCCTGAGGATTGGGCGAGACGATGAAGTTTTGGGGTGAGGTGTCTGGGGTGAATTGTTAGAATTGGCTTTTTGATATTGGGAGGGTGCAATGGCTAGACGTACCGTGAGATGTGGTTGTGTTCAAGGAGCGATGGCTGGGAGAATGGCGAGTGATGGAAGGGCTCTCTGAGTGATTGGCATAGTCGGTTCCAGAAACGTTTACTTGCAGCTGAGGTAGATGTCCCATAATGCCATCGGATTGCGGAAAGTCGAGGTTCTCAAAAGAGTCGTAAGAAAGGGAATTTTGCAAAGATGTGAATTCGGCAGCAGAAGAGCCAAAAGCGTTGACGCCGACACCGGAATCGTTCATCCACGCTCCAGATTGAGTGGCGGGCGGTGGCGGCAGGCCAGAAAAGAAGTCATCCGCAAGCGCGGCGGATGAATCACCCAACTGATACGCGTCGTCGCCAGGCGCAATTTGGTCGAAACCGAGATCGAGGAGTCCGGAACTGGGCCAGCTTTCATAATAAAGATTTTCAGGATAGTGATTACCAGGGTGGCTTAAACTTGACAGGTGATTGTTGTGGTGCGAATAATCCGACGGTCTGACGGCTGGCAGCTGCAGAGGATGATCCGGCGGCGCACATGACTGAATAGTAGTTTACGGGCCCAATTGACCCGGGTGAAGACCTTTCAAGGTATTAGGAAGTGTACTGGGTGCGCAAGAAAGTGCGAAGAGGGCACGTTGGAAGGAGGGAGGGAGGGGGGAAGCTGGATTCGAAGAAGGGTTATATAGACATTTCGGGCGGGACGTTCCGTACATGTGGTGAGACGAACGAGGCTTGGCAGTTCGGGACCAGAACCAGATTGTGACTCACAGGCTCATGCAATGTTGCACAAGTTGCAGATAGACCAACGCCAGTCCTATTTTGGTCAATGATGTTCGAGAAAAGACTTTAGTCTGCTTTCCCTTCCAGGTTTGCAATAGCTAAAGCGTTTCGCCGTTTAAAAGCTACTGTAGTTGAGACTTTTCGCTAAATTAGCTACCTAGCAAGCAACTCAGTTGAAACCTGGTCCTCTTACAGGAATTTAAAAGCAATTCATGCCGAAGATTCGACAACGCTAGCTTATTAAGGCAGCGGAAAACAAAAAGGGGTTGAAATTATGATATATCACGTGTCAATTTCAATATGGTGAAGTTCTTATTTCTATCAGATCTCAACTATTTTCATAGCCTGAAGTTCTAGCAAAGTCGCACTTCTCGTTCACTTCATTCTGGCAGGTGTTGCAGTCGGAATTAAGCGGCATCCTTCAAAGTCATCTTCTTTCTGATTTTATATATTTATCCAGGAACACGCTACATATAAACGTTAAGGATTAGGATAGCAATGTGGAACCTCGAGGCATTAGCTACTTATCGATAGATACTGTAGTCGTCTCCTGTTCTTTTGCACACATCGAAAGGATCGACCGACCCGTTCACTAGTCCCCCCTTTCTCTCTCGCCTAAAATGCCTGGCCACTTTTGTTCCCAGTTCACAACATTAATAGGCAGCTAAACCAATTCACCAGTTCAAACTATTCAAATAAGAGAATAAATGACGATCAATGACAGAGAATCCAGTGTTCGAATTATATATAGATTGTCCGCGAGATCGACTAATTTGATGCAACTCACCCTGAACATGGCGCGCTCCCTTACTTCCCCTTTCTTATTCCTCACCCACCGTCAATTGGTACTACAATGGTATCTCACAAATACTGCGCCGTAGTTTCCAAAATCTTAGTCTCGTTAAGTTCCAAATACAAGGGATTTGTATAGCGACTCGTAGAATTGAGCGAATGAATACAGGGGCTTGATATTGGGAGTCAAGCGCTGGTTTTCAGGCTGGACACCTGTGATATTTAGACTCCCGACATTATTTCCTCCTTCCATTACGGAAATCGGTCCTTGAAATGTCTCCCACCCTCCTCACCATCCCGCAAGAGATCCGAGCACAGATATATTTCTACATCCTCTGTCCCTATGACACTTTCAAGGAATTCGATTCCGTTCGCGAAAATGTGTTTGGCTTCATTGATAGCTACGGACATCGCAAGAAGCACATCTCATTCCCTCTCCTCTCAACATGCCGCCAGATACACCGGGAGGCCAAGGATACCTTCTGGCATCATGTTATGTTTTCCCATTGCCATTACTATAACTCACGATTACGCTCCCACGACAGTTTAGACGCCCTCCCGAACAGAGTTCGAAAGCTGTCGATTACCTTCCCATTGCTTTGGGAACTGATGACGCCTGCAAACCCAGTCAATGACTATCTAAGCTGGCTGGATGGTTGGAGAGCGAGCGTGAGTCTGCAGAGCGTGGCCGTGGTAGTGGGGTCACGTACAGTAGGAACAACAATGTGTCCAGGCCGACGGAGATATTTAATAGGCTTTTAAAGCACAAGATGGAAGACGGGGTCAACAACGATGATGCGCGGGAGCTTCTGGATGGTTTAGCGCCTATGTCTCGACACGTTGATCGAAAGATAGAGTTTTTGTTCGAGTTAGACTTCAGGCCAGATCTAAAAAATCACCTACTGCGAGCCCTGCACAAGTGGAGTCCAGAGATGAAAAAACCATGGTGGTTTTGGAGACGTTGGGTGAAGGAGTCTGAGGAGGTGATGAGGGACTTGAGCGTTGACTTGGGCTTCGACGTGTGGGTAGATGGGGTCTTGCATTACAAGGACGGAATTCATATCAAGAGAGTTTTTACGAAGCCTGACTGGGATACTGAGAGTGTCTACCGGAAATTGGATTCTACGCAGCATGATAAATTGCGAAGCCGGTGTTTTATTAGAGAATGACGGTATTTGGTCCTTGGCGTACACGTCAAAAATTGCAGAGGTGAACGAATCGCGATGTTTGTGATTGAAGTCGCAATGCTTTTACTTCTTGGTTTCAAACTAACTCGCATCTTGAGAAAGCAGATAGCTCAACCCCTCTTCTTGCTCTCACAGACCCAAGAAATCCTTCTTTCCGACTGGCACGCCCTCCTTCCGCAAAAGCGCATACGTAGTGACACTGTGGAAATAGAAGTTGGGAATCGCATATGAGGTCACATAGTCGAGGCCCGAGTACCTCCTCTCCCCACTAGCAGTCTTTAACACGACCTCCTGGTCCTCCATCCCATCCATCGACTTCGCGTCAACCTTCTCCAGGAAGGCGATTGTCTTCTTGAGACGTGCTTCCAAATCCGCAAAGGTCTTTTCGTTATCTGGCCAGGACTCTGGCTCGGCTTTGGCGACGCGCACGGCAAGACCCTTTGCTGAGTCGCTCACGCGCTGAACTGTACACAACGAGTCTTAGCTTTGTGTGTTCGTGAGGCTTTCAAGGTTGCATATCAATCAAGAACCCTAAAATGAGAAGACGTTTCTGGAAATTGCATAGCGCTTCCTTGCACTACAAGCTCCATGTCTCGAACCTGAGAATATATGCCGAGTCTGGACATAAACGAGAATTTGAATAGCTTACTCTGGAATACGAGGGGTGCCATGTCCTCAACAAGACGTGACTCGAGGATCTTAGCTTCATTGCCAGCGGAGTACGTTTGGCCTTTCTCGAGGATCATCAAGAGCATGCGAAGTTGCTTGAGGAAGGGAGGGATGGCAAGGGTGTAGAGTGAGGAAGGTGCCATTTTGAAAGTCGTATTATGATGTAGATTATGTGGTTTTTGGTTTGATTTAAGAGTTGGCAATGACGGAGCTGAAAGGACAACTTTTGAAGCGGGGAAAGCTGGAGCTTTTATAAGAGAATGAAATAGAAAATGGATCTACGAGCACTGCACTGTTTACTGACCGACATTTAGGCCGGCATTAGGACGCTTCAGATGCTGATAAATCATCCCTGATTGGTAATATAAATCAGGCTGCGACTTGCCCCGCATTATTGTCAGACGAAAGAAAAGTGACGGAAATCTATATGCTGCGGAAACAAGTGAAGAGCTTCAAAGGGGAACTTGCAAAATGAAGCTATTGATGTTTGAAAAGGAGGTGCGGAAAGTAAACAAAACAGTGGAGTCTGATTGATTGACGGCAACGAGCTCACGGATTGCGACATCTTTCAGGGGCTCGAGGGGCTCGGAAGCGCTGACTCACCAAACTCAAACCCTCACCAGCCTCGTCCAGGCATCATTCCAGTACTGTGCGTACGCACACCACACCACACCTACACCACCATCCTGTAAGATTCTTGATATTCCTGGCAATACGTTCTGGGAGATCATAAACATAAACTTCTTGAAAGGCTCATCATCCACAGAACAGGAATGCTCTTCGTATCATCGCTCCCAATCACATTTCCTCACCTGATTTCATGATTCGCCGGCTGGGGGTGGCAGGGCGAGTGGCAGGGCGGGCGGCCAGGCTGTGTCGCAGGTCGCAGGCAACAGCCTCAACTCAATCTAGAAAGACTCATAATTGAAGCTAAAAGCATAGCTGTCTTTTTCTCATAGGTACTATATATCATGGGCCCATATACCGGTACCATCTGGGTTACGCCTCTCCATTCTTATAAATCATCGCATCTTTGAAATCTTCCACTTTGTCCCATTTACACATCATTAAAAAAACTGGCAATCGCCACCTTACAATCAATCTACTGAAAACCTCCAAACCGTCACAATGGCAACCGTGCTCCAGAAAGCTCGGGAGAAGGCGAAGAAGGACAGTTCCATCAGGAACCCTCAAGTTGTGAGGACCAGCTACACGTCCAAACCCGTGTCAATCCCTGGGTCCTTCTTGAGGCCCCTTTCCGACCCCTCCACCATCGAAGTCAACCAGATCGACTTCGCCAAGACACCACTCCCACAATATGAAGGCCTCTACGCCGTCGTACTCGACAACGTGCTCTCACAGTCAGAATGCGATGAATTAATCCACATGGCGGAACAATCCGCTGGGGGCCACGACCCCTCGGAGCCGATGGAGAATAATGGGTGGAAGCCAGCTATGGTGAACGCCGGCCGGAACCACGAGTTCCTGGCACTGGATTACAGGAACTCGGATCGCATCATCTGGGACAATGAAGAGGTTATGCAGCGACTGTGGCAGCGCATATCGCAGGTCAAGGAAATGAAAGATTATTTCAGCGTCATGAAGGGAAAGGAGTACGTCCCGGTTGTGGGGGAAGGCTTGGTGATGCGGAATGAGAGGTGGGTTATTGCGCCCAAGGGACCGAATGAGCGGATGCGATTCCTGAAATATGGTGCTGGGCAATTCTTCAGACGTGAGTGGCCCTTTCTCTCCTGGTGATGAGAAGATGCTAACAAATCATAGCTCACTGTGATGGCACATATGAAACTCCTGATGGAGACCAGCGCTCTTTCTTCACGTTGCATTTATATCTGAATGACTCGGCTCAAGCGCTTGGCATCAAGGAGTCGACGTTTGGTTTCCTCAAGGGGAAGAATGCAGATGGAGAAGAAGAGATGCTTCGGGGCGGCGCAACTACCTTTCATTCCATGGATAAGAAGAAACGGCTAGACGTTGATCCCAAGGCAGGCCGAGTCCTGATCTTCCAGCAAAGGAGGCTTTATCATTCTGGAGATGACGTTACAGCTGGGATCAAGTATACTCTGAGGTCGGACTTGATGTATGAATTTGAGGCTGAGGAGGAAGGGGAGAATGAAGACCCTTTGGTGTTTCAAGAGGAGCTGAGAGGATGCCTGGTAGCTGGACCGGGTGCATAAATTGAGATCGCTCCCAAGTATATTGGCGTGTAGGACATAAAATCGCCGGCTTTTGGAATAGCTTTAGGTATATATATAGTTGGATATCCGGGAAAATGCATGGAACGAGGCGTCTAGTCAATTCCCGACCTTTAAGATCAGCTTTTGGGGCAATTAATAAGTTAGCGAAAACAAATCCAATGCTTCTGACTTGTGCTCGTAGCTTGCTCATGGGAAGCTGTTGATAACAAATATTTTTAATGTTCCCCAAAGCAAGCCAACTGTTAACCGCGCCTTGATTACGCTTCGAGGTAATAGAAGAGTTGACAACTTAACATTTTTAGATACGGAGCTCGAATAAGCAGCACACCCGATATAAAAAGCAACGACAACTGTCATTTGGGTAAAACTGTATAATCTTCTAGAATTAAAGATCACACTTTCATTATGGGAAGTGCTAACTAAGCTATGATAAAAAAACGTGATCTAAGCATATGTTTACAAATTACATCTCCCCCTATTTAGTTCTACATGAACCACTGAGAAATGCAACCACTTTAGTCTCAACTTCCTATTATTATTTAGACTGTTTATAGTACCTTGTCCAAGTGAGGTCGCGTCTTTCTTCGTAAACACATGCTTAAATCACGTTTCTTAGTCCTAGCTTACCGGTAGCTTAGTTGGCACTTCCCATTAAACATCTTTCGGAGCACACAACGACCCAACCCCTCCTTCTCCCTTCCCATAAACTTTCCAAAATGCCTATACCCTTCCTCGACTTCCCAAGAGAAATTCGTGACCATATATATTCCGATATCTTAGCCCCAACCACTCAATTTACCCTCTACCGTCTAATACCACATATCACCCTACCGGTATCCTACCCATCTACACGCTTACCCTGCGATGACACCATATCATCCAACATCCTACAAACATGCCACCAGATCCACCGTGAAGCCAACCATCTATTCTGGGCACAAAACACTTACGTCGTCCTTCTTGAGTCCGACCCCTGGCTATTCGGGGATGCAGGACGTCGGGACTTCCTGAACAAGGTGCAGAAAGCAGACTTGCATTTCGATCTCGATCAAGGTCAATGCTCCTCCGTCCGTAGAATCATCTTTTTTCTCGCTACATTTTCTTCGCTCAAGAGCTTCAGGTTTATTATTGAAGGGGAGCCGCAGCTCTTGACGCGATTCAGGAGATGGGCTCAGAGTCTGCGGGCGCAGCAAACGGCATGGGTGTTTGGGTTTTTGGACGAGATGCGAAGGGATCTTGGGGGAATAGAGGTGGATGTTAAATTGATGTTGGAGCTTGGGCTGGGAACATTGGATGCTGGGACGAGATCAAAGATGCAGGCTGAGGGTTGTGAGCATCTTTTGTGGGAAATGCATGATTCTTTATGCGCAGAAGTTTGGGTGGACGGTGCTATGTGCTATAAGGATGGAAAGGCAGTTCAGAAGGTCTTTGGAGATTGTGAAGTTGCAGCTGACCCAGAAGCACTAGGGGATTCAGATTTAACATGATGGTTGTTGCCATTGTGCACATTCTTGTTCCATGACCTGGAAACAATGTGAGTAAAGTCTCAAAATCTACCGTTATATGAGCGCAGATAGGCAACCGGACCAAGGACAAAGCAACGAGTCCTGCCTTTTTGAGACAGGTCCCATTTGCCTCCTCTTTTACATCAACCCACATCTCAAATTACCTACCTCTTTCTCGGTCTTCTAAGAGATTTTAGAGACAAGATTTATAATGAAGTGCTGGCATAAAGCATAGGCGCTTCCAACGATGTAATTACCCTCACACCTCTCGCAGTAAGAGTTCTATGCGAAAGAATCTCAGCACTCCGCATACATAGCGCAGCGCGGTATATGCCTCGAGGGTCTCCAGTAGCATTGGTCAACTCACTTATATAAACCTAGGAGAGTTTATAGAAAGCTAACTAGCCTGGGGCTTCAAGAAATAGTTCGTTGTCCATGCCCACGTGTCTTGCCTTTAGCTTAGCTCAAATGATAAAGGCCGCAAGAGGCTATCAGCTGAACAATGTGTCAGTATAAACTCGCAACAACGAAACAGGCGCCAAGGTGCTCGATATTGATGGTAAAACCGTACAGTGGAATGGAATCTCCTGTCCACCTAACGCCTCCCAATGCAGTGCAAAGCGCTCCAAATGCAATCCAAACAATGATATAGTACAGCCGACGATCCTGCTCCGCCGCAAAGCTTCCCCGTAGCATCACCACATCCAGGATATATAGCGTCTTCCCAACACCAATCTACTTCTCCCCCTTCCTAAACTTCTCGTTCTCCACCTCCCTCCAATCCCTCTCCACCGGTTCATTGCCGTCCGTTTCCTTTGCCGTTTCCGCAAATGCCGGCCTGCCCGCATACAGCATGTGTGCCTTTTCCTGCGACCCTCCCCCTCCCTCCAGCTCCTTACTCACAGCAATGGGCTGATTCCCTCGAAACCGTTTGCGCATATCCACCATGCCCCGCTTGCATTCTCCGAAGCCCTTTTTCAGCTGCTGGCATTGCGTAGGCATGCTTTCTAAGAGGGGAGAGCGTAGGCAGTCCGAGGGCTTGTTGCGATAGACCATCACGCAGTCGGATTCTTGGAGGCATGCGGCTAGTGCTGCTCCTGTTGTTTTTGTTTGGTTAGGTTTGGAGCTTGAGGGGTGGAGGGAGAAGGGAGGGGGGCAGCGAAACGTACTGATATCTTTACATGAGGAAGGCATTTTTGCATGTAAGGGTTTATGATATCCCTCGGGGAAGATTGAAGAAGTCTTAGAAAGCGGATGTGCCGCCTGTCTGGACCCTGCGGGAGATCGTTGTTCCGCTCCGAGATATATTAAGAGCTAGATCCGCCATCCTCGCGCTCGCGCTCTCTTATGGATACCTATTTGTAGTGGTAATTGTTTTGCAACTTGGGAAGAAGAGTTGTCAATTCCTAGATCACTATTGCATTATTCTGTATTTCTCACCTACCCACCTACCTACCACCTTGTGTGACGCTCAACGGTTTTCCAACGTGGAACTTGCGACCTGATTGGCATGTGACATCAGTGGCGTGTCTACGTGAGTGCTTATTCTCTGTTATATTCAAACATCTACAACGCCAATGAAGAAAGTATTAACTTACACTTATAAAGTATTCTGACGCTGGCAATCGAATTTCTCACCATTTATACTCTGCCAGAGTGAGAAACCTTGCGCCGACTCACCACTGGCATTTGTACTTGTACAGACGCGCCTGCTCGCGGAAGCAACGCCACTCTTTCTTATCACTTGTACTGTATTATTGAGCGACATCATGCCAGCAGTTTAAGCTTTTTTTAGAGATTCTCAATTACTAAAGCTTTATACATCAAACGCAGTCTGGGAGGAACAATTGTTTTATTCAAGATGGCTCCCATTCCTTTCATAGGTCGGCTAAACCCGTAGGTATTACCAGAAACGAAGGAAACTCAACTATGACAATCATTACTGACTGACTGACCATTAGGGCTGAATATTTGGCCCTTGTTGGGTCCTTTTTCCTCGTCGGCGCCGAGGCTATTATTAGAATCCTCACTCTTGCTTTGCGTATGTAGTATTAGTTGATGTCCAAAAGCTTTCTACTGATTTCATGGCAGCAAGCTCGATAATATCACTCTGTTATAGAGCATCCAGGCGACTGTTCGATAGACTTACATCACCTGCAGCCAAGGAGTCTGCGATCAAACAGAAAGGTACGTGATCTCCAACAGATATCAAATCATCCAGTTAACATCCGTAGATGTCTCAAGCTCCATCCGTGATGCTTCTGATTTCGTCGATATTTGTGCCTTGTATGGCTACTATGCCGAGGAGCACATTGTCCAGACTGGTGATGGTTATCTCCTAGGCCTCCATCGTCTCGCCTGGCGCCGAGGAGAAGAAGAGCTAAAAGTGAACCATGGCCGAAACAGTCTGAAGAAGAATGTCATCTACATGCACCATGGTCTACTTATGAATAGTGAGGTGTGGGTATGTCTCACAGATGAGCAGAGATGCTTACCTTTCAAGCTCGTGGAAGCTGGATACGATGTTTGGGTAAGCCATGAAAATCCCTTTTGATGATTAGAGCTGAGTAGACGTAGCTTGGCAACAACCGTGGAAACAAGTATTCCAAAAAATCGGTTCATCATTCGCCCACGGATATACCGTTCTGGAATTTCTCAATGGACGATTTTGCATTCCATGATATCCCAGACAGCATTGGGTACATATTGGACACTACCTCAGCGCCGTCGCTATCATACATTGGCTTCTCTCAAGGAACAGCCCAAGCTTTCGCAGCTTTGGCCGTTCATCCCAAACTCAACGACCAGGTCAACGTTTTCATCGCGCTCGCACCAGCTATGTCGCCCGCGGGTCTCTCCAATGGTATCGTTGATGCCCTAATCAAAGCCTCGCCCCAGGTCCTCTTCCTCCTCTTCGGGCGTCGCTCGATTCTCAGCTCCGCGACAATGTGGCAATCCATCCTCTACCCACCCATCTTCGTCCGCGTTATCGACATGGGCCTCTCCTTTCTATTTGGCTGGCACGCCCGCAACATATCCACCAGCCAAAAGCTTGCCGCCTACCCGCATCTTTACTCCTTCACCAGCACCAAGTCCGTCGTGCACTGGTTCCAAATCATCCGCACCAAGTCCTTCCAAATGTACGACGATGATGTCCAGCAAGTCCTTCCCTTCGGGGCTGTAAGCAAATACACCAAAGTCGCCAAATTCCCCACCCGCAATATCAAAACGCCAATCGTGCTCGTGTACGGCGGTAGCGACTCTCTCGTCGACATCGACGTCATGATGAGGGAACTTCCCGCACACACCATCGCCACCGAAATCCCGCACTACGAACACTTAGATTTCCTCTGGGCACGAGACGTAGAGTCTCTCGTCTTCCCTCATGTCTTCGACGCCCTGAATTCGTTCGTCGACGCTGAACATACCAAGGAAGAATACGACCGGTACCGTAGTGCGCGCCATGCTTCCCTCGGTGCAAGAGCCACTAGACCAGCATTGCTATCTAATCCGTACACGAGTGAAGATGATAGCGGCCAGACATATGCCGATGCAGCAAGTGCGGAGCCGGGAGAGGATGCCGATGCCTTGGTCACGGCAAGTGGTGTGCTACAGTCAGATCCACATTTTCCAAGTCAAGGCGCAAGGAAGAGGGTCAGGATGCAGCGAGATTACGAAGATTCGTCCGCGGAGTCGTCGCCAATTGCTCCGCCGCATGTCAAAACTGCTGTAGATGGAGGAGACGTGTACAAAAATGGAGATCTCACAAGCAAGCTGAAGCATTCCAGGAGAGGCAGTGCAGGGAGCAGTCTCAGTTTCGGCGGCGATGGATCAAGGGGTATCAGTCTCGGGGCTGGCAGAGCGGTTAGCAGCGTGGTGAAAGGCGAGACGGTTGGGAAAATCACTAGTTCTGATGAAGGCTCCATTGGGAGGAAGAAGGGCAGGGCGGGCAGGAGGTAGATGACAAGATTATGTTTTGTATAGATAGATTTTCTTTCTGGAAACAAGCGGACACGATGTCTTTTCTTAGAGCGCTGAAAACAAATACGAGTAAAAATATAAGCTGGGCTCTGGCACAGGTGATGATGGCGCTTCGTTTGCAGAAGTAGATGCAGTGTTTGTGTATATGTCGGTGGAGTATGTTATTTCGGTGTACATGATGGTGGTGTTGTAGGGGAAGGACTTTGTGTGTGGTTAAAGATGGTGGTGGGGTTGGAGAAGATGGAATATATAGACGAAAGGGAAAGAGAAAGGGCAGGGAGAGAATTCATCAACGAGGTGAATCAAGATGGCAGGTAGATAGAACTCTTATGGACAACCTCAATTCACAACCGGCCAACATGCTAGATTAAATTATCTGCCAAGTACACAACACGAAGGCTCAAGAGAAGGGATGCTCAATAGTAATGTGTGCTGCAACCTGGGGTATATTCAAGTCAAAACCTTCACTATCCCATTCTTATCCTCCATCCGTATCCACGGTCCTCTTTGACGAATTACACATACAAGGGAAAGAAGCAAACTCATGCTTTTATCGCATGCCCATTATCTTATCTTCCACCGGAGTCATTAGACAAAAACGAAAAAAAGGAGAAATGTGATCGCGTTTGATCTATAAGTCCATGGCCGTAAAATCAGGAACAGCCGTTCATGAAACGCTTCTCCGTAGATAGCGGATTCAGTTGTGTGGGATGAAAAAGGAAAACATAAACTTCGTAAAAGAGATCCCTCGCTTGGGGTGGGTGACTGTAGTACAACGTGTTTAATCAGTGCGCCGCATTATGCTATTTCGGCTTTGCGCTTGGGATTGCCCAGGTCGTAGTGTTGACCCTGAAGCATGTCCCACAGTGTTAGAATGACGTCCTCTGCCAGAATTGGTGGTGTGCAAATGGCCAACATCGTGCTTGCCTATAGACACGTTAGAATGTTCAAGTTGGATGGAGTGATTATAGGGCTTACCATCGCAGCAAGCTCGTACATTCTCAAGCCTATCAGAATCCCGGTCTTGCTTCTCAATTATTGCCCTCAGATCTTCAGCACTGTCGTGTACCTCGCTAGCCTCGTAAATACTACCACTGTTTCCTGCGCTTTGGCGGCTTCTGGAACTTCCCTGCTTCCAATAGTTACTTAGTCGCGACAAAGTTCCGCTCGGGTTTCGAGATGATGTCGATGCTTGGACAAGTTGAGGATTGTTCATTGATGTTCGAACAGACTTGCGGGTGGGTGAAGTATTACGGGTTGTGCGACTATTGTATGATGAGAGTGATGCTGGACCTCGGCGTGTACTGTTGTTGCCAAATCCAGGGTTGAACTCAGCTACATCTTCATGCGTAAGAGATCCATTGGCAAGATCCGCTGCATCTTCAACCTTTTGTTCGCCGGTCCTGAGAAGTAGGTAAGACAATGCGTTAAACCAAGTTTCATGAAGTTGTCCCGTGGTTGCGGTGAACTTGACAGCACGGCCGGGCGTCATTATGACCAAACTCTTACGATGCAGGCCAGGAGGCATTGGGTTGTCGTCCGTTACTACCCTGACAGCCTCAATGGGAACACTCTTTGCTTTCAACTCGGCTCGGCCTGCTGATGATGGATCTCGGTCGCTCCAGTAAAGTGTTCTGGTATAAGGATGAACCCAGAAGTAACGACGATGTCGATTCTCTGACATTGCTCCGCGACCAGCCTTTCGGGTATACTTCCAGAGATATTCTCCAATCATTGTCTGCGTGATGGCATTTATCATTCTAGGATCAGTACCAGGTTCTAGGCCGTGTGGCATCGGCATTCCTGCTCTCAAATTGAAACGAGTGTCAACCTCAGATGCAAATGATGTCACAGATGACCGTCTGGATCTAGCAGTTCCCGGAGGTGATTGTAAAGCGCCGCTTGAAGAGTGATATGCTCGTGGAGTTGGACCGTCATTCAATGAAGTTGGACTCATGGGAGGATGTTGACTAGGTGTACGGGGTCTGAATGAAGGATTGTTGGCTCTGTAAGCACTCGCAGGATGCAAGGGAGGTCCCATGGAACCTGGAGTGGGAGCACCATTAGACGAGCCGCTACGCTGAGCGGCGGCAGCAATCACTTTTTTAGAGTCTGCAGGCAGTGGTGGATGAATGCTTGATATAGATCCGTTTCTTTGGCTCCCGGCACTGGTTGGTCTCTTTGGTGGGAGAGCAACAGTGTCATGCGGATAGTCAGGCTCAGTCATCTTTGACCTCGCGCGGCCAACACTTCCGATGCTCTCTTGAGACTTGCGAGCTCGAATGCTTGGAGACAGAGCGGTGGAATGATGGGCAGAAACAGGCGATTTTCTGCCGTCTTCAGCAATAATTGCCGCTTGTCTCTTGTTTCGTAGCATTTCATCAATTTGTTCTGCTGTCAAGGCAGTCTGCGAGCTTTCATCTGTTGTCTCTACATGCATCTTCCTGGCGGTCCTCTCGTTGCTAATGGCATTGCTAGACAGCTCTTTAAATGGCCGCTGGGAGTCTGGAGTGTCATCCATCGGTGAATCGCTAGGCGACTGGCGAGTCTCGTCCTCTGCAATAATTGGTGTCGTAGGGGTCTTGTTCTTATTCCAGCCAAAGACAGACCCAAGGAACTTGGGTTTGGGCGTCTCCGGGTCTACTTGTTGGGCGGAAGCATCCTCATCAGACTCGTCATGGGGTATCATCACAGCATCTCTTCTTGGGCTTCTGGGTGAAAGTGGCGTGATTGGCTCTGTATTGACAGACTGGATGGATGAAAAAACCAGCGGATCAGGTACTGGTGCTTGTTTTGGCGTGCTTGATAGTGGTTCTATTGAAGGATCTGAAAGGATAGGAGACTGCGCCTCGGTTGGCTCGACTTGCTCGGATTGGATTGTGGACATTGTCAAAGGAGCAGCAACATTCTGAAGTCCGGACAGGCTTGCCATTGGGGTATGCGCACGAGACATTGGGGGAGATGGGAATTTGGCGAGTTTCTCATCCATAAGTTCTGTATCATACTGTGAGCTCCTGTCGCTGTACGTCGAAGTTGATATTGGTCGAGCATCGGTTTGAGAACCAACCTGGAGAAGACCGTTGAACTGATTATTGAGTTGTTCCTCATGCCATTGGCTTGCGCGAGACAAATCGACCTGAGTGCCAGTTGAAGATCTCTTGTCACTCGCTAAATGTGCAGTCTCAGTGAGAGCGGCGCCTGCAAAGCCGGCTCCCGCGAGGTAAGGCACCGCAGTCTGGGGCGTGACTGGCTCTGGCTCCCAAGGTTCAGTCATCATTGCAGAATCAACCATGGGCAGTTTTGGTACAGGTGGTGGCATAGCAATAGATGCGGGAATGCCCTTTGCAGTGGAAGGTCTGGATCCCGGTGTTGCGGTCAGCGAAGGGAAGGTACTACGGCCTGGCGTTCCCTGAAATGAGTCCTCCTCATCACTTGCGCCCATATCGGCAAGCTCAGCAAACAACGTCTGACCACCCTGTGCAGGTGTGCCCTCTCTGCTGACTGGGCTACTTTGAAATGGTTCTTCGCTAGCGACTCTAGAGCGTCGGTTACCGCCGCGACTAACTCTCAATCTGAGACGTCCAGCAGGTTGAGCAGTTGGGGTTTTGACCTCATCGTAATCCCACTCTTCACCAGAAGTTGAGGCTGTACTCTGGAATGACTGGCGATTTCCGGGTCTGGTCAGAGCAAGAGGTGGAGGCTTCTTGCGGGATGGACTGCCCGCTTTACCCTCTGTTTCAGTCAACTCTTCACTGCCACTCATGCCTTCGTTGACAGTCTGGAAATCCTCAGTCTCTGTAGCACGTTCATTGGCCGTCTCGAATGCAGCATCGCTTGTCTCATTCGCTGTCTCGAAGTGATCGCTCTGTTCGGGCAGGGGGCGATCAGCGACTCCACCAGCAGCAGCTCCCACGGCAACGCGAGCAGCAGTGACTGCTGCCAAGTGGCTCGGGCTTGCTTGGCCATTGTCGTCCTCCCAATTCATATCGTCCACAAAAATCTCGCTTCTACTACCCCTCAATCCTCCTAGTTGGCCAGGCTTAGCGGGTTTCTTGAACTCCTTTGATTCTACTTTGCGGTTTCTCTTGCCATTTGCAGATCCCATCCCCGCCGCTCGGCTGGACTCCAGTTCGTCTCGGGCATCCTGAAGCATTCGCTTTAGTTCTAGCTTTTCTGTCTTTTCCCGATGGATGTTCCCCTTCAGATTCTGGATCATTCGATGTGCATGATGTAAAGAACTCTTTAGCGTCTCAGACTCCAACATGCTGTGTCTTGGAGTCCCTTTGACTGGAGACGGCGGTGGAGAATGTTCAGGCGTGACGTCGTCGTGTGCAGTCTCTAAGTCCTCATCGCTGAGTCCTCGTGTTTGGTCCCTATCCTCTAGTCTTCCACGTTGGTGTGCAACAGCTTTAGCAAGCTCCTGATTTTGGCCAGTTAAATCCTCAATTTTGCGTTGCAACGCCCCACGTTCATTCTCAGCTACAATCATATTTCGCCTGACAGCAGCCAGCTCCACATCATGATGCTTGACACTATTCGTATGGTCCTCGGATAGCTTGGCGTGGCTCAATTTAATTTCATCGAGCTCCTTCTGTGCGGCGCTCTTCTCAATTTGCGAACTATTGAGGCTTTGGGACAACTTCTTTTCCCTATCCGCCGCCTCTTTCGCGGTAGCCAAATACTCGTGGATCTGAGTCTCCAAATTCCAGTTTTCGTCTTTATACCTTTGTTCGCTCTCGTCAAGGCTCCGTAATCGCTGGCTAAATCCCTCTGCCTCCTCTTCTAACCTTGACTTTTCCAAAGCCACAGTCTTCAATGCTTCTTCCTTTTCGGCCAACAGAGCCTGGAGATGTCTGACTTGGGACAAAAGAGATGTACTGATTTCGGTAGCGAACTCTATGTCGTGTACGCGATTCGAGGGCTGGTTTCGTTGGCGTCTGCTGTTAGGGACGTTGAGTTTCGAGGGCGAGTTGGTGGCTTGACTTTCGAACTTAGAAGGGCTTGCAGCACGCTATTGCATATCAGTCATGTCCAAACCAAATTGAGTGCTATATATACCTTTGTTTCTCCTGTATATGGTGAACTCCCAATCTCACCACTTGATACTCTAGACTTTGGCAGAAACGCCCTCGCGCTCTCGCGACCAACTTCATTGTATTCCTTCTCGATCTCAATGAGCTTTTGTCGCAATTCGGGTGTGATGTCCCCTTCGCTCTGCTGCTTCTCGACCTCCTTCAACCGATCTTCTAGCTCTTTTCGCTGTTGTACAAGCGTGGTTCCGATTTTTGAAGCGTCTTGAATTCGTTGTTCGGTCTGGGCGAGGTGCGCCTCCAATGCCCGCTTTGCTTGTTCCGGAGAAGTGGTTGGCCCGAGAGCAAAAAGCTGACTGTCGAAATGTGAGAATCGGTGGTGCGCCGAGCTTGTTGAACTGGACAAGAAGGGATCATTCTGCTCTTGTGCTTCAGCTGACACCAAATCCTGGGAAGCCAGCGAGGGCTGGTCCGATGCCAGGGAGGTAGCCATGGCGACTGCACGAATACAGACAGAACAATTTCCAATCAAAGGACAACCTTTGACAGAAATTTGTCTTCGGAAATGACCTGTCTCCAGAAACTCCCCGCAGTCCTGTAGGAGGTACGGAGTCAATTCAGGACGAGATTTGCAGACGTGACAGTTCGTGTAATACTTGTACTTTTGTGCAGATAAATTAAGATTGAATGGTACAGGTCGGTGGAAGGTGGCACAGAGTGGAACTGGTTGCACTGGAATGTCGGCAGTGTCGTTGATGCAGAATTAAGGGCCAGAATTTTGGCGTGTTGATGGACTAAAAGCGCGCGTTCCTGATGCTGCCCTGGGTCCGCGCCGAGACACTTCCTTTATTGTCCCGACGTGCTATAACGGACTGTGGTAAAAATATAACCCTGTCTCCTGCATCAATTTGGGCAGCTTCGAGACAAGGGACTCTTGTGGCGGTTTAACAAGAACTATTGGGAGGTGGGGGAGGGGGGGGGAGGTATGTAGGTGAGGTTGAGGTTGAGATGAGATGAGGTGAGGAGATCGTGGAGACGAGATGATGCTACTGTACAGTACTGCTGGCCCCACGGCGGCTGGATCGTCGCGATAAAAAAAAAGAGAAGGTGGAGGCGCGGCGCGGGATGAGAGAGACGTTAGTTAGTGGATTGAATCGGAATCGAATCGACCTTTGCTCCTTTGGTGGTATCTTACTGGTCCAAGGCGGCCATCTTTGTTTACGGAGTACTTGTAGAAGTAAATAATTACAAAGTAACACGGCAGGATTCTTATATACTTGTACTTGTATACGCAAATTGGTTGGTCTACGCGCTCCCAAAACAACAACACATCATGACTTTGTCTATTATTTACTTCCCTGGATTAATATGGCTTGCATGACGGTGCAATCTGCTGAAATTAGAAACCTTCCAAATACTGCCCAGGATTAATCATCCCGGTCTTTACTCAAGGAGCTTATTTGTTTATTTACTCGAGTAAATTTATCTCTCAGTGATTAGTCAGCTCAGCCTTCCTTGATCCACTACCGTACTCCGTACTCCGCTCCGTACCTACTCCAGACAATATATTTCTCAGCCTTGAGACCAGAGCTCCAACGCAGCACCTTTTCACGTCATCGAGACTTTCGAATCTCTCAGCACCTGTGAGACCGTCGCGCGTTATGGAGTCTACAGAAGCTCCCACAGCTCCCCCAGCCCCAGTAGCAATCTTCAAGAAACGCTCCGCAAAGGGCAAATCCAATTTTCGAAAACGAGCCGCCACCCCACCTCCAGCCTCGGACAGCGACGATTCAGCGTACTCCTCATCCGAAGATGAATCCGGCCGAAAGATCAAACGAAGGAAGAAGAATACAGGCGTTATAACAGCATCCTCTAGGAACAACACTACCTCAAACACCGACCTCACAGCTTCAAAATACTCTGCAGACCGGAGCGCCACCATGAAAAGCTCTAATGACGCCACCAAGCAAAGCAACTGGTACGACGAGAATGCCACCGATGCCCTATCATCCAAAAACCTACTCGGCAGCACAAGAGCTGCCCCGGCTGAAGCAGCAGATGGAACATACAAAGGTCTTGCGAACGCAACCACCTTCATCCAGAAGAATCCAGATGCCCCGAAACGAGTCGTGGGTCCTGTAAAAGCACCCACAAACATCAGAACCATCACCGTCACAGATTTCGCCCCAGATGTATGCAAAGATTACAAGCAGACGGGTTTCTGTGGTTTTGGAGATAATTGTAAATTTCTCCATGCACGAGAAGATTACAAGCAAGGCTGGCAACTAGATAAAGAGTGGGAGAACGTCACTAAGGGCAAGAAAGTTGGGGGAACGAAGGTAGCGAGTGCGAATCGAGATGCGGTGGAGGAGGAATCAGATGACGATGATGCGATTTTGGAGGGCATCCCGTTTGCGTGTATTCTGTGCAGGGAGCGTTACAAGGATCCTATTTTGACAAAGTGCGGGCATTATTTCTGTTTGAATTGTGCGTTGACCAGGTACAAGAAAGATCCCAGTTGTGCGGCTTGTGGTGCGGGGACTGGAGGGATGTTTAATGGGGCAAAGGGGTTGAAGAAGTTGCTAGATAAGAAGAGAGAGAAGGCTGCTAAGAGGCGGCAAAAAGCTATTGAAGCCGGAGAAGAAGTCAGTGATGAGGAAGAGGCAGAATAGTGATTAGACACCAAGGAAATAAATACCCATCAACCAATCCCCCCTTCCCACCCCGAACTTTTTGACTGCTGTTCAGAGACGCTTTGAACGACAGCTAGCACTGCTCTTTCAATTGAGGAGGGGGGAGGTGGGAATTAAGAGCTCACGAGCTCGAGGCTTGATCAGTCTATATTGTCCGCATATAGATATACTCGGTGTTTATACGCGGACGCAGCCTATTCGCTGATCTCGCCCCCCGGCTCGCTGTGCTACCTTACTCTTGTCTCATCGCATCCTCCACGCCAGCACTTCTGTTCTGTTGCATACCATCGTCTTATGCTAATATTATTCTTTGATCTTCTGCTCGAATTCTTCCACGTTGATCAGCCAAATATAGGGTACAAACGAAGGGCCAGGCGAAAGTTCGCGCGATAACCGCCGAGGCTCACAGCCTCGCCATGAGCGACATTGCACCAGGTGTCAAGAGCATAGTGCTTGCGATTGATTCTGGTATCAAATTGGCAATAAGGGCTGCGAGGTCTCCGGTTGATGCACCTACTGCACAGGTCCTGCAAATTGCAGAATCCGCCCAGCAACTACAGCAATCTCTGAGCAGGAGCTCCAAGGCTATCAGGGATGCCTACAATGAGTGTGTTGCAAAGTGCGGCAAGTCTTTCGTGTACGCCATGTTGGATGAACGTACGTCTTACTCTTTGCGGCAGCAGGCTGAACCTACTGATAGCCTCTTAGGAGAAAATAGCTTGCTAGAGCTTAAAATCGGACTCGTTGACCAGATCGACAAATGTCAAGACTTTGACGAAATCTCTCTCTCCTTTGACCGAGATGCCTTTACGAATCTCCAGCAGCAGGGCGAGAAATGCTGTGTTCAATGCATAGCAGTATTCCATGCCGTTCAAGAGCGGCTACTTGTTGCGGGGCTTCAAAAGAATACAATGAACGAAGACGAAAGAGACGATAAGGGCCGATTGTTGCCTTCTCCAACAACCTCCCAAGTCAGCATAGAGCCGCTTCTTGAAATGGGCTCTGAGCTTACCAAGAAGCAAAGAATAGCTACTGGAGAGGAAGCGCTGGCTGATTCTGGGAAGGAGCTAGATTATGACATTGGCAAGGAGGCTGGCATGCAGACGAAGTTCGATCCGAGCGCGAAAATCCTCGATCATGGCAGCGGAAATATGCTTGTCACTGATGTGGATGAGGAACCTGTTTATCAGTCAACTCCGGCGCCCTCTGTCTCAGACCTAGCCTCTGTCGGCGACACCACTAAATCCACATTCAACTCTCAGGAGATCCAATACCAACGACAATACCCTACTTTATTAGCTGAAGCGTTTGATTTGCTTGATTTGGCCAATAAGAAAACCAGGGAATTCAAGGAAGAGAAACGCGCACACGACAAGCTACGCAAAGAAACCGGCCAGCGTGTAGCTAATTCCAATTCTAGCTCCACCTCAATGAAATCTATTGGCTATCCAATACGACACGACAGTTCATTCTATAGACTTGGGGGTTTTTGTGAAGGTGCCAGGCTGTTGATGAAAGGAGAATCAGGGTTTAAAGTCGTGAAACGGCCTTCCGTAAGTATTTCTCCTATACTTTTAGATTTGCGGCTTCCGACAAGTACTGTACCTAGGTAAAGCAGGGTCAATATAGCGCTAGTGTATCCGCTAGGTGTGTAAAATGCGCTTACGAAGTTGAGTGGAATGATATAGAGAGAGATATAATGCTCGACCGTACGTTCTATCGACTATTTTTGGCTACTAGTTAATCCGATACCTAGGTTCTGGTGTATATATAATGTTTGGTATTAGGTGGCGGCAGAAATTCATTTCAAAATGCCACGTCAAGATGGTCACGATTGATGAGCCTTTATATGCTGTAAGTCTGCTTCTTATCTTTGTTAATCAGCTAACATTTGGGAAGTGTATATTCTGCAATAATAATAATGAGTTTATTGAAGAGCATGATGCAACCGTCTTCTTCTCGGTCAGGCAGCTATTTCGCCACCTGGCAAAACATTCCCATCCTCTTCCTAATATCGCCCGTATAACGATCCTTTACGGCTACCAGCCCGTGAACGTGGTTGACTTTGATCTATATTTTCCAATCACCAATTTCAAAGCTACGCAGTGGAATATGACCGAGATCGCCGCGAAGTTCTCTTCCAGGCCAACAGCTCAGGCGATGATAACTCACCACCCTAAAAGTACGATGAGGGCGGCGTATGATCCTGATGGGAATGCGACTCTACACTTTGCAGCCGGGGCTAAGATCGTCGGTATCGATTTCCCGGAAAGATTTAATGGACAATGGTGTGTTGGTTACCACGATGGGGAGCGTGGTAGCTTTCCGGCAGTAAATATCGCGCTAGATACGCCACCGAAAGAAGACGTCCTAATGAACACACAAAGCAATCTCGTCGCAACTGCGAAGTGGGATTTCAAGCCTGTGGAAGCGAAAGAAGGAAAACAAGGAAGCTGGTTGACATTCAGCAAGGGAGACCAGATTACTTGCGTGGGGTACCAGCACCAAGGTCATTGGTGCTGGTCGGGACAGACGAGGACGAGTAAGGGGAAGTGGGGTATCTTTCCAGCCTCTTTTGTCGAAAACTTGCAGGAAAGTGGCAAGCTGGTTCCTGAGCAAATTATCTCAAGCAGAATAGGGACACCAGAGCCGCAAAACATTCTCCAAGCTAGAATCAGATTTGTCGCCACGCTACAACAATGTTCATGGGCTGTGCTTCGCCTTTTCCGTCCCAGACTAGAAATTGGATATCAGCGGCTGGAATGGCAATGCGATTGTGGCATGCCACTTTATGGTGATTTTAGAGGTGACTCTGAGGAGATTTGCAAACTGGCGAGAGAAATTCAAGCTCATGGATATGTTGTTACACGGAGTGGTCACGGAATAAAGCAAATGCCAGCGGGTTGGACACGGCCAATTACTTCAAGCTCAGCTATATCTGCTCCCCCAGGACTGGACACACCTCACACAGCACAGACTGGCCCTATCAGTCCCACTGACACTACTTCTCGAGCACCAGGAGGGACAGAATATCCAAGATCTGTTAGTACCGTCACCGCAGACCCCTTGCTACCACTTACTGGCCAGAGTGGAAGATTTGTAACACTATGTGTCAACACAGGATCATTCCAAAAGATATACCATGAAATTGATATATCTACCGTTCCTAAGAGCACCCAAATGTTTCACGACTTCAAAAGGACCTACGAAGTATGTGCCAGCTCCCGGAACAATCCACTTAGGAGATGGTTTACCAAGCCCGTAGACATCAAGTTTATCCAGTTCGCAGTAGAAGGCCTCAGGCGTGTCTACCCTATCCCCGGTCCCCCCGATTGCACAATATGTGCTCACGCAGAGAAGATGGACGAACTTGTCGCCGCGCGCAAATACGAGCCTCATATCAGTGCTGTAGCTCTGGCCCATCCACCTATTCCCCCCGATCTGTTCTTTCACCTGTGGGAGTGCCCGGCCCAAATAACTCCCACCGTGCAGAATATGTGGTTAAACCGTCTTCCGAAAAAGCTAAACGTGAAACTGGAAAATATGTGTCTGGGGACACGGCCAGATGGCGAGTTGGTCCTCGGGTGGGGGTATTTGTGATTGAAGGTCTGCATAAGCGGAGGATATCACGATTGACTGTTGCTATTATGGCGTTGAGTATTTTTGTCTCGGTGGCCTATTCGGCTGGTATGAAAGATGTGTCCAGTGGGTTTGCGATAGGTGCTCTTCTTGTTGCATGTTGGACACTCTTCATAACGGCGCTATACTTCGAGTGGGTGGCAACGTGATTCGAACTTAAAGATATCTATCATTATACAGGTCCAAATGGGGGTGATTGGAGCCGGCATTGTGAATTTTGAGGTTCTGCAAGGGGTTAGAAATAAGTATTAGGAAGAGTTGTGAACAAGGTAGCATTAGATGTTGGCGCTGATATTGTATTCACTCACTGATAGTCACGGCCACGCATAGTGCCTCCACAGTCTGCGTTTTATTTTACTCCCACATTTCTTGTGTCTATATTGCATTAGACAGGCTTTGATAGCACTAACTTGGCCTAAAACTTTGATTGTCATTTCTCAACCACTGCACTTTGTATTCAAATAGGATGAAAGATTGGGTATTCACCACGTTCTGTCTCGATTTTCGTTGCATATCACAAAGACCTTGATTCCGGCTCTGAATTCAATTCCTGACCGCTTTATACATGTCAAGGCTACATGCGAGAGGTGAATCTCCAGGAAACGACTTGTTCTGCCAGCTGCATGATAACTTGAGATTGAATCTAGAGGGGTAATTTATCCTGACAAAGTACGACTTGCTCTTTAAATATCTCCCACCTTGAGATCTGCTCTGTTCGTCGTCTGTGAACAAGCAACCAAATCTCCATGCCACGCCAGACGAATCAATACTACAAGTCTTCGGTTTGTCCACCACTGCGTAGTCTCCCCGACGGGACTTCTCAAAGGCTCTCTTATCTGACGAAAGCCTCCTGAGCAAGCGACGTTGCCTCGAACCAAGTCACGTCCGACCGTCTCAACGTGAGTAAACACGAGTTTCCACAATTGGTTTCGTTGTCATCTGTGTCACTTCCCACGTACAAAAAGAGCTAACCATCACCCGCAGATGTCTTCCTCGGACCCGCAGGTGCAAGCCGCACCGACTTCCAAACCCCCTTCCGTCTCAAAGGTGCGCGCCTCGCAGAAGCTCACCCTCAAGCAAAAAATCAAGTACTGGAACATGAGCATGCCCCAGTCCCAGACCAGCGGCAGCGGTACACAGCACTACAAGTTCCGGGAGCCAGCTGTAGCCATCGACTTGACGGAGCCAGAGCAGCCATCCAGCACGTCCATACCAGGCCACGTCAGTCAGTCTTTCAACATCGGTCAGAAAGCAAAGGACAAGTCCAATCGCCTGTTCGACAAGTTTTCGAGTCCAATGGTGCCGCCGTCAAAGCCGGCTGGCAAGCAGAACTGGTCCTGGGATAGCCTGGATAACGACTCGAAAGCAACGCTAGACCAGACTCAACCTTCTAAGACCGATCTAGTTTCAGTCAAAGAAGAAAGCTCTACTGGCGTCAATTCTATCTTTGGTCCCCGAAAGCCAGCCGTAGGTGGTGGAGTAGATGGACAATCTTTAACTACTACACAAGCCACGGCCGCCAACAATTCCGACGAAGCCGCCTTTCGAAATTTCACCAAGTTGTCCAAGGAAATCAGAGACATGATCTGGAAACTTTCCATCCCGCCACCACAAGCCGTCGTCATATCCAAGGACTTCAACGAAATCAGGAGGATTTGCAACGCAGAGCCAAAGAAAAATATATACGCCATCTACCGGGCCAAAGCTACATATCAAATCCCGTCCCTGCTACACACATGCCAGGAGTCTAGAGAAGTGGGCCTGAAGAGATACAGTCGAGCTTTCAAAGAACAACTTGGTGGCAGACCTGCGTTATTTGATTACAAGAATGACATCCTGTTCTTTGACTCCTACGAGGCTTTGGGAAACTTCTACGGTGGGACCCTCATAGGCGTCTCCTCAGCAAGTATTGGTTTCCATTTAGATATGAATGAAGTGCACCGCAACGTTGAACGGGTTGCCATAGCCACCAAAAATGGGGGCCGTGAGGGTGGTGGAGGTGGTCTGATCTCTTTTCGTGGCCTTGGATGGTAAGCTCCTCGTCATCCGAAAAGCTGTTTTGATCTATGGGAGCTTCTTGGCTCTCTCCAAGTGCTTGACTTTTTACTATGCTGATTCGTTTGAATAGGACTCTCAACCTGTTTACCAACTTGAAGCTGGTCTTGATAGGAGATGGTGACCGTGCAACCCCCCTTCGCACTCCTATGATATCCTGTATCGAAGGGCGCTCCCTACCACGCAATTTGTGGTCTGAACTCGTTAGTCTTAAGTCCTTCAATAAGCCAGAGGTTGTTTTCATTAAGTTTGCATATCCTGCACACCCTCTTGCGTCTACCAATACCCGTAGTGTTCGGGCTCTATTGAAACAACGTGGCATTACGTGGTAAGGTATGGAGCCCCCATACGCAAGTAAAGCAAGATGATCGGCATTCAGGGGGACGTCGAGGCTGCCCATGAAGGAAGGTTTTGGGTGGGATAAAATGAACTAAAATCATCGTATGGCAGACGAAAGGGCCCAGCATCATTGAAAGTCAACTTTCCATCATCTCGACTGAGGTAGAACTTTCACTACAACCTCAACCACAACAATCCGAGAGTTCTTTCAGTGCCATCCTTAGTACCTACGAGAATACAGAGGTGACTTAGGAAGATAGAAGGAAGAAAATCATATCTAGAGCTCTGCGTGTACGTGTATACGATAAATGTGAACCCAGAGGTAGCGGGCACATGCCTCTTCAACATGTCCCAACTCCCGGCCAATCAGGTAACCCGGCCAATCAGGTAAACTCTACACACGAACATCAAGGCCCCGCCAGACCTCAACATGGGACAAAATAGCATTCATGAACCAAACATTAACGCCAGCACTTAAGAGACCTTCTTCTCATCCCTCTGTTGCCTTACTTTCAACATATCGTATAATTCCATACAACCTTAAACACCACCCATCCATCCATCCATCCATCCATTCATTTCTGTCCTTCCTTCCTTCCTTCCTGTACCTTTCTCTACAAAACTCTTATTCCCCACCAATCAATCCACTAGAGAGAATGTTCCTCCATTGAATAAATGTAGAACCAAAACCAAAACCTGGCGTTAAACTAGGTACAGTAGCTATGCTGTAGCTATCCTCGAAATGTCGCTTAATCCAGGGGTACTGTACAACCAGGACGCAAGGAGATAGCAATAAGATACAGTGCAGTGCAGTACAGTACAGTACAGTACAGTAGATAGATTTATCGCTCACCGCACCCCATCGAGAGAGTAGCAGTAGGCTGAGCTAGCTTTACTACAATTGGCGCTTTCTATCTATTCGAGAAGTGCCTTGATGGCGGGCGCTTTGCATGTAAATAAGTTCTCCGGTATCAACTGCATGCTTATGATTTCCTATTCAGGGCCGAGTTATCTATAGTAAGTCTATTAACATTTAACCTGGCGTGTGATATCTTGTCGAAGCAGCAATAGCTATGAGACTTGCATACCTGATGCTTACGGAGACGAGTCATTATAAAAAAATTACAGTATCCCTTCCGGCTGTCTTGGAGTTGCAAGCTACAAGTCTCTGCGTATCATTTCACTCCAACATGATAGCAAAATCAATTAATCACTCTCAAAGTGCTGTAATGGGCATGCATTCATCTACTCATACGGCCATCGAACAAAGTCATCTATCTACGTATCAGCCTTGCATGTTGGTCGCTCATATTTCATCCTCAAGATCGGCCAACCACCCAGTCAGCCACTTCTCCAAAAACTTATTCCTCCCCCAGAGGTATTGATTTCTGCCTCAACAAGTCCCATCCCAAAGGTATCCATCCGCTCTGCTGCTAAAAAAAACAATTAACAGCAACAAAAACGCCCAACCATGCACGCACGCTCGAGCGTTGATTGTAAATCCGCTCCAAATCTCTCTCTTTTATGAAGTATCATGCGGCACCATTTACGACAACCCCAGGAACTTGACCTGAAGCGGCTGCGGCGGCTGCTGCCTCGGCATTGGCGACTAGTGCGTCGGCTTGTTGCACAGCTTGTTGGATGGTATTTTGCTCTTCGGGACTAAGGTTGCCTGTGAGAGAAGAGTAGAGCTGGGGCTGTTCTTGTTGCATTTCTAGGTATTGTTGGTATTGTGCACATGATCCTATGAACGGGGACTTACTAAGAAGGGCTTCTTTGAAAAGGAGGTAAGGTTCAACCTTGTCAAGTGGGGTCTCGAGAAGGCTTTCTTCCCCCAATTCATCGTCTGAATCGTGGTCTTCCAGATTTTGGAATTTTTGGGCCTGGCAAAAGGTTAGTACATTTCTAACGAATGGGTAAGTAGTTTATTTGCCTCTTCGTTTAGGAAGTCAAGGTAAGCGGTGCTTTCATCCTTGGCATCTGTCTCCTCTTCAGGTTCATTCTCTTCATTCCACGCTGTGTCATCTCCAGCCCAGTCTTCTTCGTCATCGTCATCATAGGCTGATTCATCAAGTGGGAAGTCATCCTTCAAGATTTCGTCACGCTCTGTACATATGTTAGGCCAAATCCGCACAAAGAAGAGGCGACTTACTCTTCTGGGCTGCTGGTAGTGTTTGGAAGAGTCGGACGATGCCCTATTTATTGTCAGCTGAAGTAAATACCGAACATGGGCAAGCACTCACTTGTAACAACCTCGGCCAACCAGTTTGGACACTCGCGGGAACTTGGTCAACGTTGAGGGTGAGCAGCGCAATAATAGCAGCGATTGACAACTTCTTGTCATGCACTCTAGTGAAGCTGTCGATATTTGAAAACCACAAGCTGAAGAATTTGTTGGTCCATCCTTTGGCCTCCAGAACGTGCAAAGCCAATACCTAAAAGAGCGTTAGTGATAATCTTCAGAAGTTCCATGGCGTTTCTGAACTCTGCATCCTTACCGGATTGTAGTAAATGGCATTAATGACCATTTCCATCAAATGGATTTTGTATGACTTGACCTTGACCTCGTTACTAGTCAAAGTACGCATCGCCATTTCGACCTGTTGAGCATTAGTAAACTACGAGATAAAGATTAGATTCGAGCCTTACAAATGCAACGACGTAGTTATCAGCATGACCACGAAGACTGAGCATTATACCCTCGGCCAATTTGCAAGCACAGATCCTATCCACTCCCCCGACCTTTTCATCGGCAAACATGTCAGATACCATGCCGAACATGGCCTCGAGATACTGTGGAGTATCTATAAGATGTTGTTGACCGTATTGAACGAAGTTATCGAGCGCTGGGAGCATGTCCTCGAGATAAAGTTCGGCCCCTGCCTTAAAGGTCGCATGGATAAGCTCAAAAGCTTGCCACATCGTGGGGGAGATAGATTTGGCGGCAAACGTGCAGCTGTCGATGATCTCAAAAACCTCATTGTATAGATCTAATCCCGTTAGTAGGCTCATCGACACTGAAAGAGTGTTGTGCTTACCGTATAATTTATTCTCCAAAGTAACCTTTATCACCGGCATAAGTATTGCCTCCATGTGAAGAAGGACGTCAGGGGTGCTTTCCAACGTAAGAATGAGAGTGCCAATTGTTTGTAGAACGCCGAGAGCAGTGATGCTCTTGTCATCCAGATAATCTCCATAACTCTCATCATCATCACGCTTATCGTTCTTCTCTAAGAGCTCTCGAACGATCCGTAAATATGTGTCGCGCAACTGCTCACTCAAAGCAACGGCAAATGGAGTCAGCTCAGCGGCAAATACTTCGACGAAGTCCTCCATGACGTTAGACAATGCATCAACATCTACCTCATTTGCAAGCCTCAGTAGCTGTTGCATGATTTGAGGAATATTTTGTTGCATATTTGTTCGGATTATATCATGTCTGATGAGGGGCTGAAGTGCAAGAGCAGCCTCAACTCGAACAGGGAGATCAGTGTCGGCCATGCATTCTAGAATGTTGCGATAGATGATAAGCAGGTTGTTCGGATCTTTGAAATCCAACTGCTCGAACTTCTCAACGGTGTCACAAGCTCGGGCTCGCAGAAATCCCTGTGTACTGCGGAAGTCTGGGAAAACGTAGCGCACAAGGAAGTATTCTACTTGTTCCGCAATGGGGCTCTTCTTCCCTAGAATGACACTGGATAATGTTCCAATCATCCGTAAAGCACCCTCCTTTGCAATGTGGTTCTTGTTCGCATCCTCTGTCGTCTCGTATTCGTTCACAATTGTATTGACGAATGTAAGAATGGTGAAAGTATGCTTTCTCCGAACCTTTGTGAGCGTGACCAAGAAGTTGGTTGCTGCAACATCGGGAGCCGAGACCTCTTCGTAATAATTAAGTTTGTGGTGGAGATACTCCTCGGGGTCTGTTTCAAATTTCTCCACGTCGTCTGCCGTAAGGCACATAACCGGGAAGAGAAAATGCGTAACGAGTGTGTCAAGATGTGGCTTGAGATGAGCCCACATCTGCTTCGGGCGAACACATTCATCTAAAAAGACAAGAGTATAGGACAAGCACGGCCTGCTGAGCCAGGTTGTCTTCGCCACCCATTTTTCGATCTGCTGAAGGTACCCCTTGAGAATTTCAGGGGCAAAACTGGCAGTGAACATTTTTGCAAACTCCGTGTAGTCGTCTCCATTGCCCTTTTGTAGTGATTGAGGGTTGCCGTAGCTACAAAGGGTCAGCATTTGAAGTCGAGTCATCTCAAAATCCACCTACCGTACGAAGAGGCGATTCAAGTTGAAGTACGCCCATTTCTTGGATTTCCACCAGTGATTTGCCTCACGATCGGCTATATCTTCTGGTAAAGCACTCGCAGGAACTTCTTTCCCTACGGTATGGAGGAATAAGGTACACCACCCAATAACTACCGTCTGTTCTCTTAGAGCGGTAGCCAGTTCAAACTAAACCTGTCAGCACTTCGTGACAGCTTCAAAAGTCCTCCATGAAACTCACGAAAGTTGCGTGCTTGTATGCCTTCAACACAATATGCAGCATCTCACCTGCCTCATCGCTCTGCTCATTCACCAGCCCTTGCCCAATAGTCAACAGTCGGGGGAAGGTTGCTTCGACAATCTTATCAAAATCGGCTCGATTTTCTCCTGATTTGAAGCGAAAGACGCGGCAAATAGCAAGCAGGCACTGTAAGCCTGCAAATATGGAAGCGGCATCATTCGTATTCAGGAGCTGTAGTGTAATATCGACGATCGAGGGCCACTTTTCGGGGAAATCATACTGAAGTATCTTTTGGAGGATGGGGACAAGCTGCTGTCGTATTTGGGGTGGGGAGGATGCTAGGGTTGGCAGCAAGCGTTCACGAAACCTATGTTTCTCATCATCCGATATAGCCTTATTCTGTGGGAAGTCCTCGCTCGGTGCCCATCCCCTTGTAACTCGATTTTTCAGGTAAACAACGGCTGTGGCTGTGCGTTAGTATCTTCGGAGGGGTAGTGGGACGTGTGCGCGTGCGTGCGTACTTGATAGACGGATTGGGCCTTCTTGCTCGGCTTGGAGGATATCGAGCAGGGCATCGGTGAAGCCTGGATGTTCTTCTGCCTGCAAAAGATCGTGTCAATACAGGAACAGGAGCAGGAATAGGAAATTTGTAAAATCCTGGGGAATGCATGCGTACGGTCTTCAGGTCCAGTTCAGCACGGCGACGAGCGTCAGCATCTGCGTCAAGGGTCGCGACGATGCGATTTCGTAATACGGCAACATCCATGGCCACGGTATGAACGTGCCGTTCTTTCAGGTTTGGTAGAGCAAGAAATACAGCCAAAGGGAGGAGAAGAGGCTTGCGCTCAAGGGAGTTGAAGTTGTGGTGGGTGGTGAATCTTCGGCTAGCGTAGGCAGGGGCCTGCTAAAAAAAACTATCAAATTTGTCAATAGGTTCGGTAGGTGCGTGGGGAACATTTTATTTAATTTTTAATTTTTATATCAACACAGCCTCGCATGAACAGGCACAGGCACAGGCACAGACAAGTACAGGGAGCACAGAAGATGACATAAGGGACAGAGAAGCTCAATGGGCTTTCGAGTCTTATTAGGGAAAGAGAGTCAATACCGTACAGTACCTGTGTCGGCGTGTCTCCTTTCCTTCCTTCCTCCTTGCATGGTGAAGGATCTCGGTTGATCTATAAACGGCACAATGCAGTTACAGGAGGTAGGTACAGTATAATGCAACTTTATTCTTCTTCCTTTTGTCCATCTGTCCCGAATCTCGCGATGATTCTGATATCAAACGCAATGTAGAGGAGTCGTTATTTAGGACTACACAGTTACAGTATAACCAGTAGATAGATCATCTATCATTCAGAGTGCCGATTTTACCTCACGTCCAGTACTAGATTATCCATCGGAATACTCGAATTGTCTCCAGATCAACCTCTCCAAGCCGACGGAGAGAGTATGCAATTTGTCTTCATTCTTCGTTCTCTTCATGGTCCCAGTGTCCGAACCAGCGGAACAAACACGTGGACATCATGGAAGTCGTGGAAGTCAGTATGCAAACAACAGACTCGTGCATTTGAATGCCTAGAACCCCGCCTTGTGTCCCACGTGATGGGGGAGGGGGAGGGGGCTCGGGGGGTACATGATCGTGGTAAAACATCTTATCATCTCCGAATCTCTACAGTACACCAGGTACAGTACGTGTAAATAAGCCATGCCGTACAGTACCGGTATCTGGTGGTATGATTCGAGCCTAGGACAAGATTCTGAAATGATCGCCTCGCAATTGGTATTATCCCTTCGATGAACTTCTTGTACTTTTAGCCTGCTTCAGAAATACCTAGGTATCTCCAACTATTTCAATTAGTTGATTTCATACTCGGGACCCAGCATGGCTGGCTTATATATTATATACCTTATTGGAGCATTGGTGCACTAGGAGTAACACATTTAGCGCTTCCGGTTATAACTGCCTAATCGGTAAGTACCTACCTAACCTATCTTAGGCGGGATGTGCACACCACGCCTGTGGCATTGAAGCACAACCGAGTAGTGGGATACAATACCGGTACTTGGAAGCCTTTCAATTGTCTTCCATGTTCTAAGATACCTAGGAATAAGTATAGATACCATTTCTCCCCGAGCCTTTCTGCCTTTCTGCCTTTCTACCTTTCTTCTCCGTTTTCCTTTCACTTCGAGTCTGTTCAAAGTCTCCCAAGCCTTCCCTTCCTGCATAATCCACTTGCATTCGAATTCGTGCTCATGAACACTTGACTTCACCATGGCCACACAAAACCTAACTACAGGCCATATGCGATCAGACGGGTCAGAGACAACCTTGGGGGCGATACCCCATCCTCTCGGCCAACTAACCGTTACCGAAGTTAATCTAGCTCGTGAGGCTATCCTGAAAGCCCGAGGTACCACTGTAGCGGTCCATTTTCGCTCGATATTTCTCGAAGAACCACCCAAGAAAGAGCTATCACAGTTCCTTGACCTTGAACATTCTGAGAAAGTGTCATTGCAAACCCCTCGACCAGCTCGCCGCGCTAAAGTCCAATACGATGTCGTTCGTGGCGATAAGAACCATGAATATACGGAATCTTGCGTGGATATCGCCTCTGGGATAGAGGTTAAGATAAGAGTAGTTGACAAGGTGCATCATGCCAGTCTGACTACGTATGGCCTTTCCGATTTTTCTCTCTTCACTGCACTTGCTGACTTGCGCGTAGTCATGAATTCAAAGCATTCACAGAAGCTTGTTTTGCCTCTCCTCTTTATAAGAAAGCCATTGCTGAGTTTGACCTTCCTGAAGGCTTTGTCGTCACCATTGATCCGGTGAGCATTTGCGCTACCATTTCTGGAATCGAGGCAGAAAGTAGCGGCCTTCTGTTTGTCCAAGATGGCTCCCAAGAGCAGCCCGTTCCATTCATTTTCAATACTTCTCTCTCCATTTTTGAGACCCAACTATCCTTACTATCACTGACTTGTACATAGTGGCCTTATGGAGGCGACGGAGAGATTGTTCCACGTTATATGCAGGGCCTGTGTTTTGCACGAGACGCTCGATCTGGAAATGGGGATTCTAACCATTACCCTTATCCTCTTCCGTTGATTCCAGTGATGAATACATATAGCCATGAGATTGTGCGAGTTGACAAGCTAGCTACGGGTGGGAAAGATGATGGGCTACTCTACGGGACGCACAAAAAGAATGTACTGGACCACTGCTCACCTGGCGAGTATATTCCTGAACTGCTTTCTCAGGCGCTTCGCTCGGATATTAGGCCTCTCAACGTTGTTCAGCCCGAAGGCCCATCTTTCCAAGTCAACGGTAACTTGATAGAGTGGCAGAAGTGGAGGTTTCGAGTTGGTTTCAATCCTCGTGAAGGTGCCACTCTTCATGATGTTCACTATGATGGGCGGAGTGTATTATACAGGCTCAGTTTGAGTGAAATGACAGTCCCGTACGGCGATCCAAGACCACCTTTCCACCGAAAACAAGCATTTGATTTCGGAGATGCCGGTGCTGGACGTGCGGCAAATAACCTCTCTCTGGGATGCGATTGTCTCGGGGTCATAAAATATTTCGATACTGTGTTGACAGAGCCCGATGGAACGGCTAGCTTAGCCAAGAATGTCGTCTGCTTGCATGAGCAAGATAATGGGATTGGTTGGAAGCATACGAACTATAGAACGCAGAGGGCTGTCGTAACGAGACTTCGCGAACTGGTTGTCCAATTCATTATCACCCTGGCGAATTACGAATATATCTTCGCATTCAAGCTCGATCAGGCTGGAGGCATTACTTTCGAGACTAGAGCTACTGGTATTGTCAGCGTTGTTAACATTGATCCAGGCAAGACAAGTCCGTGGGGCAACGTTGTGTCCTCTGGTGCCTTAGCACAGAATCATCAGCACATCTTCTGTCTTCGCATTGATCCGGCTGTTGATGGCCAGAATAATACTATTGTTTCAGAAGAGTCGCTACCGATGCCAATATCTAAGGAGCTCAACCCATATGGAAATGGGTATGAAGTAAGCTAACGTCCATGATTGTCGAACGTTTGACATACACTTTTAAGTGTGGTTGAGACTTTATTATTGAGATTGACTAACTCTCTCGATAGGTCAGACAAACCCCGATCAAGAACTCGCAATTTTTCGATGCTTCACCAATGACGAATCTGACTGTCAAAATGACCAATCCGTCGAAGTTGAATCCCGTTTCTGGAAAGCCGGTTAGCTATAAGTTTATTCCTACGGCCTCTCAGCTGATGCTGGCACATCCCGATAGCGTCATGGCAAAGAGAGGTGAGTTTTGTTTGCCTCGAGAGAATGTGTTGAATAGTCTAGGACTTTTCCTCTTAACCGTCCTGAATTCCGGGACCATTTTTTCAAAGAGCCATGCTAAGTACATACTCTCCTGCAGCTCAATTCGCACAACATCATGTTTGGGTAACGAAATACAAAGATGGCGAGCTTTGGGCCGGCGGAGAATTTACGAACCAATCCCAAAAGGAGATTGATGGAGTAGCGGATGCTATAGCAAGAAACGAGAATGTGGAAAACGAGGATGTAGTCGTGTGGAACACCTTTGGACTCACTCATAATCCCAGAGTTGAGGACTGGCCTGTTATGTAAGAATTACTACTATAATCCTTTTCGGGATGTGCCTCCTCTTACTAACTGAGCTAGGCCCGTGGAAATCCATCAAATCCACCTTCGACCAGCAGATTTCTTCACTTCAAACCCAGCTATAGATGTCCCGGGCTCAAAAGATACGGCCTCGACGCTTGCTCCCGGTTCAGAAGTATGCTGCGAGAGCGGCACTGTCCAAAAGGAAGCGAGCTCTCATCTTCAGGGCGCTGGGCCAGATCTCGATCCTAAGAGCAACTTGTGATTATTACAAAGTGCGAAAATAATAGGATATATGTTATCAGGGGCATAGAGTCTTGATTCAGGGGGAGACGCCTGGAACGGGAGATAGTGGTGAACCCGTCATTTCAGATTTTTTTACGGCTTTATGGTGAGCCACTTCTATGCTAGCACTTTTTCCCCTATGATGACTTGGTGGTCAGTGCCACAAATTATTCTTTGGATTGCTGCCTAGAAGCTGAGATGATGGCGTTCTGCTGGGCACTGGTGGCGTCGAAGAACACGCATTAAATTTGGCTGCTATACGAAGTCTTTCCGGTTCACGTTACTTTTGGTTGCTCCAGAACGAGTACGTTCAATCTGGTTCCCAGTCTGCTTTCTGGTATACAATTGCATATTTCTGCACGGTTCGGTAATCGACGCCATGCATTGAAATACCACGCTGCTGTTTGGAGCATGGGCTACTCCAGTGTCCCAGCCCAGTGGGCATTTCAGGAATGCGGGGACCCCGTGTAAAACAGTGCCCCCGAATGAGGCATTTTCGCTTTGACAACCAATGAAACAAATCAATGTTACACTTAAAAGATTTCTTATAATAGCACAGAGCTTTTTCCAAGATTATCAATTGGGTAATACTGTACGGGTTTTTGCATAGTCACCAGTCAATGAATGAGCAATGGCCATGCAGGAAAGCATCCCAAAGACACCCAGCAGTACATCATCGCCAAATCCTTGTCACACCTGGATTCTTCAAGATGAAGATTTCTCTGGCGAGGAAGCCACTGTGTGACGGTCAGTGTTTCTTTGGCTCCATGATTATGCTTATTCATTCCTCTTGACATTCTTCCGGCTTTCTTTTTATAACTTTACCCCGCAAAGCTGGGCTGAAAGGGTTTAAATATGAGGCTGTTTCTATTTCAACATCCCTCTCAACTCAGCCTTCCAAACAAACCACTAAACCCGGCAGAGTCCAGCTAAAATGCTATCCTTCAATACGCTTCCAACCATCTATCTCGTCCTCTTGTAAGTCACAGCTCCATCCATGATCTAGCACAAGATCCTAACAACTCCAGACTCCTCACCCCCTACACCCACTCATGTCCAACCGTCACCAAGAAAACGACAAGCAAAAGATGCCCGGCACCAACTCCAGCCTTTTGCGCCCAACCACAATGCATTTTGCTCTCCAAGTTAGACGTACCCTGCGGCTGCCCCAAGACCGTCTCTACAGAGACCGACTACACACCTTGCACGACCGGCTGGTAAGTTGACCAGAATAAGTTTTTTCCTTTCCTTTACTACTACTTCAAGGCTATCCTAAAGACTGAACACCTTCCCCTCATACCAACCACTAACCCCACCAAGCCACGGCGCCTGCAGAACCACCTACGAAACCAACCTCCTCCCCTGCCCAAAACCAACCGCATCCCCAACCGCAACCACAGACCGAACCACAACCCCCAAAACACCCAAGACTCTCTCCAATCCACCTCCACCAAAACCACCAAACCCATCCCCTGCATCACCATCACCAAAACCTCTGGCCCCAACTGTCCCAACACATGTCTCGTGCCCGACTGTATCGTTCTCAGCACGGTCACGAATCCGTGTCGCTGTACGGGTATCGTGGAGACGACCAGCTGTAGGATCACGTGCGATGTAGGGTGCCAAACGCGGTACGAGACGTTGCATCTGCCGTGTCCGTTTACGGGGCCAGTCCCAACAAGTACGACTAAGCCTGTGGAGGGGTAGAGATTGGGTGGACTGGGGAAGTGCTTTGAGATAGGAAGCCAAGGGAGTTGTGTTGATTACTTGTCAGGGTTAGTATCGAATAAAACCCCCATTCCGGATTGCTTTCAGCGCTGTGCCGTTAGATTTAGCGATGCATGAGACTTTACTGAGTCTCGCATCAAATGATACGGAATAAAAGTTATTATGGATAAGAAAATTCACGTTGGGACTTTTAAAGCAAAAGCTATGTGTGATGGGGCTCGTGCATTCGTGCCTATAAACGAGTAGCTATGGGGCGAATGTACAGTGCAATCAATGCAATCCCCAAGAGTCAATGACCTATCTACTGTCTTCATGACCTGATAACACCGCGGCCATTACGCCTCTATCGGCTAGACCTATGCAACTCTTATGAGGGGAGTGGTAATTGAATGAAACAAGATTATTTGTGAAGGAATTGTGGGCGGGATGTCGCGAGACGTGAAGTGGGGGAATAGGGCGTATCGTTGATGCGCTAATGCTCGTAAAATTGCTCTATGCAATGCTGAGCAATAATCTGAAAGGACATAAATGAAAAACTGCAGCCAGAAGTGAGGTGCCATGCTATTGAACCAGAGGAACCTGCATATATCAGAGTGAAAGTATTCAGAGACCATTTAAAAGCAATGATATCGTTCACACTAGTCCAACTTTGGGCACCAACTTCTCGCAAGTGACAGGGTCTGGTGCTTCCGATCAACGGGTAAGCTCAAGATACCGGGATGGCATTTCCGCCTCCCCCACCATGCTTCAACGGAGCCGGTCGTACACTCTCTTTCTGCTGCTGATGATCGGTGGGTGGAACCGTTGGGGACGGAGGTGGTGGATCGTCTTGAGCGTAATCATCATCGTATTCGTCTTCGTAGTACTCCTCGCTTTGCGTTCCTTGGCTTTGGCTTTGGTTCATCGGGGTGGGTTGTTGGGTCTGCTGATGCGTAGATTGCCTATCATGTGCGGCCGCAGGAGTTTTGGCCGCAGCCTTGTTTCCCTTCTTTCCTTTACGTCCCTTCATCTTCGCCTTCTCTAGCAATCTTCGTCTCTCTGCTTCCTGCTTCCTAACACGTCTATCCTTGATCTCGTACTGCTTGATCAGAGCTTCGGGCGGGGTACCAAAAATGCGTTCGTATTCACAAAACTCACAGACCCAAATGTCTTCCGCGGCAGGAGGATAGTGATCGTTGTATTTTTGTTGTTGCAGACGACGCTTGCGGGCTGCAATGAGATACTCTTTGCCAGTTCGACGGCGAGTTTTTTTTGGAGGTGCGGATTGAGGCGGTGGCTGCTTCAAACTGCCTGGATTGTGTTGTGATGCAGCAAGGCCTTGCTTTGCCTGTGCAACTGTGTTCGGGGCATTGTGACTAGCAGGCATGTTCGGACTCGTCTGAGTCGCATGAGTACTCATCCTAGCAACAGCTGGACTTTGATGCATCGGTGCTGTCGTAGGTCCAGGCCAGGCGACTGTTCCTGGGACCTGTGAATCGCAGGTGAAGGTGAATTGTGTTGATGCGGTAGTAGATTTCTTGGAGGCTTGTTGTTGTAAGAGACTGACGTTCTCTTGACCTCTTGCTGGAGTGATCGGATGCTTCTGGGCATTGGCATCTGCAATGGATTTTGATATGATTCCTGGCGTTTCGGCTGTAAAAAGTGTCAGCTGGAAGATTAAAGATGAGTATTAAGTGAATCTCACTAGTGAGAGGCCATTGGGCCTGCCTTTGTTTGACTGTACGACCATTCCCCCAGTTTGAATCAGATAATGCCCTCAAAGGGCTTCTGCCATTGCGGATGCGACCATATCTGCCTCTACCCGGACCAGAAAGACCCTGAGACACAGCACTTCCCGGGCTATGATAGGGCCCAATGCCACCGCCTATATCATCCGCTAAATCATCAGGACCAGAGATACCCATTCCTGCCATTTCACTTGAGAGGTGAGTTCCATTTAGACTATCCCCTGGGGTAGGAATCTTCCGCTTCTTCTTATTGTTTGTATTCTCAAAAGAGTCATACCCATCCGCTGAAGACGCAATTGACGCTGGGGGCTGTGGATTCGAATTCTTGGGGTCAGGCTTCTGTACATAGCGGTAAGATCTGCCTGTGGTGGTTTCGGAATGTCTGGAGTATATTCGACTCCGATATGCAGCCTCATCCTCATCGCTATCCAGCTCATCACCACACTTCCTCGTAATGTAGCCACGCTCCAGCTCATCAGCTCGCTCTCGCTCGCTCGGGTGTTGCGACTCTACTAAAACATTCGTCCCAGCGTCCTCTCGTAGGTTATATGGGTGGTAGAATAAAGGGGTGGTGGTTTTAGGGGCAGGCGGGTATTTGATAGACCCAGCGACATCTGGGGAGAGTCTCTCGCGCAGGCGTCTCTTGGGTAAAGGCCGGATCGGTCTTTCTGGATAGGGGGAAATGGCATCCGGAGACATATCTCGTGGTGATTCGGGAGAGTAGCCTAAAGTACGACCAAGAGACGGAGTCAGCAAGTACAGGAAACGAACAGACACAAAAGATACGAGTGCAAGTATATCTTTAGCCATGAACGCCATCGTGGTTTGGGGTGGCGGAAGTGGGAATAAAACGACGGTAAACGGCGAAAGTCTGCATACCCATCACTGGCATAGACAAGGCAGGAGCGCCCCCAGAAAAATCCTCTTTACAACTACGACTCGATCCTGATATCAATAGGCTTGGGAAAGAAGGCGCGTTGGGTTTCCCAGTGTTCCCCTATCTTCTGCTAGATGGCAATGAATCAGCCAAAATCGCCCTCGAATCCATGGCACCCTATCCCGCATATTCCCTTTCCTTCTGAGCATAGCAGACGTGCTGTTGATCAAGCAGATAACAGCCCAGCGAAAGGCCCTGGAAATGTGTGGGAAGTCTTACAATATTTCGATTGCTCAGCACTCCAACTCTAAATTCGCTCCGAGGCAGAGACAGCCAGTTCCAGACAGTAAGAGGGAAAGAGTGACAAGACAAAATGATAGGATCCAAAGAGTGCGTATCCAATGGCAGCAAAAACAGTCGAATCTGGCAGATTTGAGGTTGTTGATCAGTTGATTTATTCTGGCTAGTTCTAGGTGTGTGATAGTGTTCCACGTAGTAGTAAAGTAGAGGTTTAGGGCCCATGCGGAAGAGTGGGTGTCCATATATTGAGCCGAGTCGTGAAGATATCACCAGTTCCCCCCCGCTCGGCCAAAGGCGAGGTGTGGTGTGAATTACGAGCGAAAGCTTGAGTGTATTTGATTCTTTCTCCCAGAGAAACGCACCCCTTCAACTTCAACCCCCCTCCTCATTGCAACTCGGCCATGATCTCGCACAACTTCCATGTCAGTCGCTGTGAGGTCGCGGGCACCCCCTTCTCACTCTAGCTTCTCGAGTTCCTTTTCAGACACAATTCGACACCACCCGCCCTTTCGTTCTCCCACCAGTCTTCCGCGTCCTGGCAGAGTCGAAGCTCCTGGACTTCACTCCAAACTCGACGACCGCGACGGCACTGCCCGCCCGCCCGCTCAATTCCGTAGCGGCGAACACGTTCTACTTGCAAACCCATTGCATCATTATAATTACAATCACCTCGGACGGACGACACGCGCGAAACTATGGAATCTAGACGGTCCTCCCGCGCTGCTCGATCGAGCCTCCCTCTACAGTCGACTACCCATTCCTCAACTTCCTCGAATTCCTCAAGAGCTACGCGACAGCATAAAGCTGAATCCCCGAATAAGTCGACGCCCACCGTCGAGGTCGAGGTCGAGACGAATGGCGCGGACGAGGTTGAGATGGACGACACCGAAGATTCAGATGCCGTAAGGTGTCTTTGGTAAGCCAATCTCTCTGCTGCTGCATAAATATACAAGAGAGGCGCATACTTATTTGTTGGACAGTGGGTTTGAAGAATATCCTGGTCCACCACAACTCGAAGAAGACGTTAAGGAGGGGATCGAGGAACCGATCATTGCAGTCGCAGAAATGAGTGAGGATGGAGCTGGCTTATTTGTCCAATGTGATAATTGGTACGTCATGTTTTGCCCTTGAATCCGCGTGGAACTTGGTTCTTCAGCCCAAGCATCTCATGAAGCCATACTAACTTGCGCAATAGCAAGGTCTGGCAGCACGGTTGTTGCGTTTCTATCATGAGCGAGGAGCAGAGCCCCGATGAATATTTCTGCGAAGAATGTCGCCCAAACCTACACAAAGTATACACAGACAAAAACGGGTATGTTTTTATCCCAATTGTCGAAGAGTCTCAATTTCTTGGTCGATTTTCATCCGATCACCAGCGACGCGAGAACGTGGCGCAGATCAAGTCTCACAAGGCTGTTGCTTCAGATCTACAGAAATATCCACCAACAGGCTTAACACCCCTCAAAATGTAACACATCGCTAACATGATGGGACGTAGACAGCGTTTTTCTCAATATCTCCCTTTATCCCAGAGCCTGTCTCGAACGAGCTCTCGGGCGGGTTCATTCTCCAAAGACGGTACACGGTCTCCGCGAGCAGGCAGCAAGAGTGGTCGACCTCCCTCGAGTCTCCAGAGCGCAAAACGACGGTCTACGATGAACAGTAGGGATGCGGCTTATGATGAGGAGGAACAGCTTCGACGGGCAATAGAGGCTAGTAAAGGGGAAAAGAGTGGTGAGAGTACCGACGGCGGTGGTACACGACAAGGAAAACGGGGACGCAGCGATAGCGAAGAGTAAGAACCATCCATTTTCATGGCTTTGGAGTAGTGGTGGCTGACATGCCTTTACAGGAAACCCGATGGTGTCAAGAGACAACGAACCCAATCAGCCTCGCCAACCCCTCTTCTCGAGCAAGAACAAACACCTCAAGCTGATTCCGATGACGAAACCAGTGGACGGCAAGGAGCTGCTAAGAAGATACGAGGTGCTGCAGCCCGAAACCATAGGGAAAAGGAATTGAGAGAAGAACGCGAGAAGTCTAGACAAGAGGCTGCTACTAAAAGAAAGGGGCGTGCTGAGCGTCGAAGGGTTGATGGTACGTCTGAGTCCAAGGCTATTCGTTGAATCTTACTAATCGAATATTCCAATTCTAGATTCAGATCCATCAGAAGAATTACCACTTGCAGCAAGAGTGCCCATTGCCAAAAGCACAGAGGTCACTACGCAACCCCTAGATCCACCAACGTCGTCGCAAGCGGCGGCTCCGGACACACCACCTCCAATTCAACCTTCAACCTCACATAAGAAGGGTGGTCGACCACCCAATGCTCGAAAAGGGAAGCTAGGAAAGAATCAGTATACAAAAGATAAAGATGTCCAAGAAGGAGATGATCACTCTCCACCGCGGTCTCAGTCCAGAGACATTCCTAGGGCTGATGATAGTGGCCACACCTCTGGCAACAAGGGATCTAACAGTGAAGGCAAGCCGGGGAAGTCGAAGAATACTAATAGTAAAGTCGCAATGGGGGACATGAGGAAACGGGTATCAGCCATCCTCGATTACATATCCCGAACACAACTTGAAATGGCCGGGGAGTTCATGTCCCCAGCCACTGCCGACGTGGCTCAGAAGACCATCCGGGGAATCGCAGATGGACTCCCAATGATAAAAGTTAACGGGGAAAACGGCGAGGAGTTGAAAGCATCTGAGGCTGGTGGAGGAAGTTCTAAAAGGGAGTTCAAAGACCTGACTTGTCTAGAGATGATGGATGTCTTGACGAGACAATTGGTAAAATGGCAAAAGGAGTTTCTGTAATATAATCAGAGGTGTTACATTAGTGGGTTGGGCGGAGTTCTTGTGGGAAAGGTTGTAGGTCTGGCAAAGGTCGCCGTTCATGAGGGGGAACCTGTGATTACTTTATACCCCATTATTATTCAAACAATGAAATGATCAGATACTTCATCTAGTGACTCGGTTTTGAATTTGTCCAAGAGCAGTGGAAAACATCCTACAGATATTGTGCGCAATGATAATAATGTCTGGAACTCTTCTCAATGGAAGTGTTTCTTCTAAATCTTAAAAGTATGCATAAGACCTTCTTCACCACTCTAATGAATATTGAACTCAGATACTCTCCTCTTAGGTACCATATTTATATATATGATGGACCAAAGTAAGCTGATATTTGAGGTGGGATGTACAGTATGCCGTTTCCCAACCAACCCCAAAAGATCATACAATTCTCATGAAGCGTAGCTGGCGTATTCTTTGTTAAAGACCTGTTCCGAATTAGCCTTGCTCCTTCCGAATATAGAAAGGGTATCTTCTCACTCTACCCAAAACCATCCGGCGAATCTCACTTGTTCCTGCTCCTATCTCATACAATTTTGCACTTTGAGAGTTAGTGAAGATACAATGGAAATAACATGAAAGCTTACTCTCGCAGTAATCTTGACGCTGGCATCTCCTCCACATACCCCATCCCACCGAGTAGTTGGATACAATCCAGAGCGCATTCGGTAGCCCTTTCCGCAGCATAAAGGATAGCTCCGGCACAATCTTGGGTTCGAATTTGGCCTATTTCATCTACTTTTCTTGCTGTGTCATATGTGTACGCTCTCGAAGCTTGCAACTTCGTGTACATATCAGCGAGTTTGCCTTGGACAAGCTGATTATGTGCAATTGGGATGCCAAATTGCTTCCTTTGATGTGTGAATGGAAGGGCTACATCCAGGGCTGCTTGCATAATTCCAAGAGGCCCAGAGCTTAGAACGAGGCGTTCGATATCGAGACCTTCCATGAGAACTTTGACTCCTCGGTTGATCTCTCCAAGGATGTTTTCCTTTGGAACGAATACCCCATCAAACACTAACTCTCCAGTATTGCTACCTCGCATCCCCATCTTGTCAAGCTTCCTCGCGCAGCTGAATCCCTCAAACTGTTTCTCAACAAGGAACGCCGTAATGCCCTTCGAACCAGCATCTGGCTCGGTCTTTGCATAAACCACAATAACATCCGCATCTGGTCCATTCGTGATCCACATCTTGGACCCATTCAGCACATAGCCCCCATCGACAGCCTTTGCCGTAGTCCGCATACTAACAACATCACTCCCTGCTCCACTTTCTGACATAGCCAAAGCACCAACACTCGTCCCAGCAATAAGCCCAGGCAAGAACTTTTGCTTCTGCTCCGGGTTGCCATTCAGCTGCAGCTGGTTGACGCATAACTGCGAATGAGCAGCATAACTTAATCCTATCGATCCTGACGCTCTTGAAATCTCTTCCATCACCACGCAATGGGCTTGGTATCCCATGGCCAGACCCCCAACGTCTTCGTCGACTGTAATACCCAGGAAACCAGCATCCCCAAGCTTCTGCCACATTTCATTGGGAAAGGCGTTGGATTTGTCTGTTTTTGAGGCTACTTCTTCTGTGATTTCCCGCCGGGTAAACTCTTGAACCCGTTCTCGGAGCTCAATAAGATCACTAGGAGAAGGGGGTTCGAAACCCTTGGGGTGTTTTGAGGAAGCATTCCGTCTTGATATGAGAGATTGAGTTGTGAGTCTGAGGGGTATTGTCGGACGTGTTGCCAGTGATCTGAGACACCTTACCGCCGCCATACTTAGAGAATTGTGAACTTTGTACAGAAGTAAAGTTACATTGACTTTGGAAAGTCAGGGAGGAGCAAGCAAGGCAAGCAGGTAGTGAGATCAGCGCGGAAGACCCCTGTCACACCCCGCATTCCGGGGATAGCCCCCTTGAGCCGTATGTATGCGATACTTTACTCCTCGGTACTCCCTTCATAGCAACAAACTCCATACTTCATGTAGAATCTCGAATTCTTCTGCTGCTGCAGCTGCGGCATCTCTACATACACCATGTCTACATTCCAAGCCTCACGAGGATTTTTACGGCTCTCTCGGAGCACCTCTAAACTGCAACCCCCTCTAAACCTCCATCTCCGGATAGCTTCACGAAATGTTGCAACGCACACCCTCCCCAGCCAGGCAAATGCTATCTCCGTCCTGCCCACAATCATCGACCCCTCTTCCGAAGAATACAAAGAAAATGCCCGCCAGATGGGTACCGTAATATCCCGCCTCGAAGAGTTGACCAAGAAGATCCAACTCGGAGGTTCACAAAAAGCACGCGAGAAACACATAGCTCGTAACAAGATGCTACCCCGGGATCGCGTAGCAGCATTGGTTGATCCAGGCACGTCATTCTTGGAGCTTTCTGCTCTTGCCGGACATGAGATGTATCCTGAGGCGGAGGTCCCAGCGGGTGGCATTATTACGGGGGTCGGTGTTATTGAAGGGGTTACGTGCGTGGTTGTTGCCAATGATTCGACGGTTAAAGGAGGAACGTATTTTCCAATTACGGTAAAGAAGCATCTGAGGGCTCAGGCTATTGCTCAGGAGAATAATCTACCGTGAGTAGTCGGCTGCCACTTGTTTTCCTAGGACTGTAAATCTCAAGTGAGATTAATACCTTTGGTTGAGCTATGAAATGTATCCAATTCTGATTTCATGGCTTTTGCTCATGGTTCAGACCTTTTCCCCTTCAAATCAAGAAACTGACGAAATCTAGTTGTGTCTACTTGGTAGATTCTGGGGGTGCCAATCTCCCAAATCAAGCAGATGTCTTTCCAGATCGAGAACATTTCGGTCGCATCTTTTATAACCAAGCGAGAATGAGTTCAATGGGAATACCTCAGATCTCAGTTGTAATGGGACCGTGTACTGCTGGCGGTGCATACGTACCAGCAATGTCGGACGAAAGCATTATTGTTGATGGCCAAGGTCATATCTTTCTTGCAGGACCCCCCCTGGTCAAAGCAGCAACTGGTGAGGTTGTAAGTGCCGAAGATCTAGGAGGTGGAAAAATGCATACATCAGTGTCCGGGGTAACAGATTATCTCGCAGTAGACGATGCACATGCCATCGTCCTTGCCAGAAGATCCATCAGCAATCTCAACTGGCCAAAGAAGCAATTCCCTCCGCCAACAGCATACGAGGAGCCTTTATATGACCCTGAAGAGCTTGTTGGTATTGCAAGCACCAACTTACGAAAACCGTTACCAATCCATGAAATTATAGCGAGGATAGTCGATGGTAGTGTATTCTCCGAATTCAAACGGGACTACGGAAGCTCCCTGGTTACAGGATTCGCGCATATATACGGCCATAAAGTTGGCATTATTGCCAACAATGGCATTTTATTTAGCACCTCTTCCCTGAAAGGAGCACACTTTATAGAGCTCTGCTGCCAGAGGCAGATTCCCTTGATATTCCTCCAAAATATTAGTGGATTTATGGTTGGCACAGATGCAGAGCGAGAAGGAATTGCCAAAAACGGCGCCAAGCTCGTCACGGCCGTTGCTTGCGCGAATGTACCAAAATTTACTGTAGTGGTAGGAGCTAGCAATGGTGCTGGGAATTATGGCATGTGCGGTAGAGCGTACAGCCCAAGGTTTCTATGGATGTGGCCAAATGCCAAGATTGGCGTGATGGGATCCGAGCAGCTGACGGCAGTCATGGAAGCTGTAGGCAAGGCAGCGGATCCGGAATTGAAGGAGAGGATAGACAGGGAAAGTGAGGCCGTCTTCTCATCCGCGAGATTATGGGTGAGTTCAAAAGAAATTCGTGTAACATATTGTGCTAACAAACACAGGATGATGGTATTATACCCCCAAGTCATACACGGAGAGTTCTTGGTTTAAGCTTGATAGCTTCGTTGGGTGGGAAGAATGAGCCTGTAGCTACAAACTTTGGCGTTTTTAGAATGTAGATTTGCTCCAGTGGCCAACTAAATTATAACATAAGACTCTGATTACTACTTAATGGCTGTTTACGCCTGCTAATTGCTTGAGGCAACCGGATGCGTACAGTTAGTTAATCGACAAATGAGGACTAGACTCTTTCTCGGCATTCAAACCGATGGCAACCGAGGGCAACCGTGACTGCGACCCCTCATATGAAGGGGAGTTGACGAAAGTAAAACAACCTCTTCCCTCAAGAATGTAGAGAATCTACCTGCTATAGCCCAGTTCTACTGAGCTTCGTGCTATCTCAATGCTGCCGGCATCAAGAACACGGGCCTTTGCCCGTGCCATAACTGCAGTTCAAGCCCGTCACCTCTCCACGAACCCCTCCACAACACCCATAGCTTCAGTGCTCATAGCAAACCGCGGTGAAATTGCTCTTCGAGTCGGACGCACAGCCTCTGAACTCGGCGTACGCTGCACAACTATCTACACGGATCCAGATTCAAACTCACAGCATGCCCTGTCGAGTCCATTCGCCGTTAATCTCGGTGCACCGAATGCCTACCTTGACGGGGAGCGGATTATAAAGGTTGCGAAGGAGCAGGGCTGCGAGGCCCTACATCCGGGATATGGGTTCTTGAGTGAGAATTCGGCATTTGCGAAGAGGTGTGTGGAGGAGGGCTTGGTGTTTATTGGACCACCATGGAAGGCTATTGAAGCTATGGGTAATAAGTCCCGGAGTAAGGAGATTATGATTGCTGCCGGGGTTCCCTGTATACCGGGCTACCATGGAAAGAATCAGGATCCGGAATATTTGTTAGAAGAGTCAAGAAAGATTGGTTTTCCAGTAATGGTAAAAGCAGTGAAAGGCGGTGGTGGAAAGGGAATGAGAATTGCTTTTACCGAGGACGAGTTCTTGAGTAAATTGGAGAGCGCAAAGAGTGAAGGCAGAAACTCTTTCGGGGATGATGAGATGCTGGTGGAGAAGTACATCTCAACTCCAAGGCATATCGAAGTCCAAGTTTTTGCGGACAAGTATGGTAATGCCGTGGCATTAGGAGAGCGAGATTGCAGTCTACAAAGAAGACACCAAAAGGTTTTGGAAGAAGCTCCAGCGCCTAACCTCGCCGAGGACATTAGACAAGACTTATGGGAGAAGGCAAGAGCTGCTGCATTAGCTGTAAAATATGAGGGTGCTGGAACGGTAGAATGTGAGAACAGACCTTCACCCAGCACCGGAGCCGCTTACTAACGATGTGTAGTTATTTTTGACAACGATACCAATGAGTTCTTTTTCATGGAAATGAATACAAGACTCCAAGTCGAGCATCCTGTGACCGAAGAGATCACTGGGGAAGATCTCGTATCGTGGCAGTTCAAGGTTGCCGCTGGCGAGCCTCTACCCCTTGACCAAGCTACGATCACACAAAGAATTTCAGAACGTGGATGGGCCATTGAAGCTCGTATCTACGCCGAAAACCCAAGTCAAAACTTCATGCCAGATTCTGGCAAGCTTATTCATCTACGAACTCCTCGGACATCAGACAGTGTTCGCATAGATGCTGGTTTCATCCAAGGCGATACTGTCTCGTCGGCCTATGATGGTATGATCGCGAAGCTTATTGTCAGCGGTCCAACGCGAGAGGTAGCTCTTCGGAAACTTCATGCTGCGTTGCAGGACTATGAGGTAGTAGGCCTAAACACTAATATCGAGTTTTTGAAGAAGATCTGTAAAAGCCCAGCATTCATCAGAGGTGAGGTAGAGACTGGGTATATCCAGAAATACAACGATGAGCTGTTTGCTCCTGAAGCTGTTAAGCCGGAAACATTCGCCCAGGCTGCGTTAGGTATTTTGGCAAAAGAGAGTCTTGAGAAGGGAGCAGACTTCCCTACCGGTCCCCATGGATTGGCCATTGGGTTTAGTGCACGGAATGAGCGGCAGTTTTTGTTTGTGGAGTCCAGCGACTCGGAGTCAAAACTGTTTAGTGTCACTATCAACCAGTCCGGGCAGAAGTTGTATAATGTTCAGGTCAAAGGTCCTGGAATAGACGAGTCCTACGAAAACGTTGTCTGCGAAGGAGGTGCTCCTTCTATCTCAACATTCTATCCTCATACGCGCATTGAGAGTACCATTATCACGGACGGTGACAAATTTACCATCTTTCAACAGGGAAAGCAGACTCAGTTAAGGTTAACCACGCCATCATGGTACGAAAAAGCATTAGGCTTGAAGGACGTAACCAACAGTGTCCTTGCACCTATGCCCTGCAAGGTATTGAGAAATGAGGTCAAAGAAGGGGACGAGGTTGAGAAGGACCAGGCTTTAGTTGTGTGGGTAACCCTTGACCCGAAAGCTCTCTTATCTGGCTAATTTCTTTCGGGGTAGTATCGAGAGTATGAAGATGGAAACTGTGATTCGGTCACCACAAAAAGGAGTGATTTCCAAGCTGGTACACAAGGAGGGAGATATATGCAAGGCTGGAACGGTCCTTGTGCTCTTTGAAGAGGTATTTGTTCTCCTTAAACAACGGGGTTGCTGAAGCTAATGATAGATAGCATGAAGAATAAATGTTCGTTGTGCCCAGTAGATGGCGCCCAGAACTCAGACGGCAAATGCTATGATCAGCCAGTATAAGACACTCTCATGTTTGTAACATATATCGACGCCGAAGGCATTCTTTCATCTTTCATCTAGAATTCAGATTCCAAGCGTTTGGCAACTCAACATTTTGCCTCCAGTAGAGAATATTATGAAGATTACCTACGAGTATAGTAAGTGGAGGAGTGTTAGAGGTCCAACTACTTCTTTTCGTACTCGAAGTAATTGATATTTTTGCTGTTTAGTTCCCATTTCTGTTCTACATCTCAAGCAAACTGTGCTCTCCCAAACCAAGTGTGGTTTAGAGAATGCCGTGTAGTTGCCTTCATATCCTCATGAAACTCCTCAAAGTACAAGCACACAGCCACACCACTTTCATCAAGTTCATATTTCTCGTTCCACCCGACCCTTACAATTTCTGCCCACTGCTTCCAACCTCAACAATCTGATCAATACCCTCGTACTCCGGCAAATCCAAATCATACTTCTCCGCAATATCCGGACTCACAAACCTTCAGAACAAACTTAGCATCTGCTGCTCCTGCCTGGCTGCACTCGAAACAGAACAAAACAAAACAAGAACTTACCGGCCACCAACAAAATGCCGCCCCTTGAAAAACTTCACCAAAGGCTTCGGCGCCGTCAGACTTACCAGCGTACCGGGCATAAAGGTCGCACCGGGACCGGAAGGAGGTGGTCCGTCCTCGATATTCCAGGATGAGGGCGCGTCGACGGATGTTACGGGGAGGTGGGTTTCTTGGAGCGCGGTGATGATGGCTGGGAAGGGCTCGCGGATTGAGCCGGAGAAGGAGAAGCCTGGGGTGTTGTGTGAGTGGGATCGATGATGGATGATAGATAGCGGGAGGAGAGAATGAGGATGAGGATGATG